>BGPR01051531.1:0-10811 GCA_013235015.1 Araneus ventricosus
ATATACATCGTTTCTAACAACTTTAAGGAACATTCATGCCAAATTCGAAGAAAATCGAACGAGATTTTTGGTCGTGACTATGTAATAAATTAACAGTGTACAATATTGTACTGTCTGTCCGCTACGATAACTCTCCGTCTCAAATTGTATAGTGTTGCCAAATTATCTAGTTGACAGCGGTCGCTATAGAAACAGATTATTGTAGGAAGAATCCATTTCTAGCAAGTAGAAGTTCATTCAAAAGTGTTGCATTAGGGCATTTAGCGCCAAATGGGCTATGTATTGTATTATTATATTTAATTTTTGAATACAAATTCAAAAAATAATCCATCAAACTCAAAATTGTTATAATAACCGGAATCTTGGAAATATCAGATAGAAAAACACAAATCAAATGGAAATACTAAATAATTATGTGTGTGCCTGCAGAAAACTAATCGCTTTCATTTGCACTAAATTTAGAAAAGACATTCACACCAAATTCTCCGGAGCAAACACTGGGTAATTCAGATTGTTGAACATAAAAACGATATCATAATTAATCGTAACTGATACAAGCCTTTATAAAGATGACGAAATCGTCATCTTTATAAAGGCTTGTTTAGATTCCAATATCAACTAAAATGCTCATTATTAAATATGCATGATATCTTCATGAAATTTAGAATATTTATTTACTTCCTCTGAAGTATATAATTTTTAAGTACAAAATTAATAACTGCCACACTAAAAGAACATGTAAAAAAATAGCGTATATCTAAATTTGATTTGTTACTTCGTATCAGTATACACACACTTTATAAAAGATAATTAATTTAGCAAAGTTTATATGTAAAAATATACAGGTATTTTAAATAATTTAGCTGCACACTTGTACCTTCAGAAAGTGATAATATACTATATATCAGTACCAGTATTTAAGTTGAAGGGAAAAAACAGCAAAATAAATGTACAATGAAAAAAACTATTTTATCAAAGAAAAAACCAAAAAATCTTACCGTTGCTTATGTAACTTCTACATCCCAAAATAATCATTAAGATGTTGTTTATTACTGAAGACACAATCAGACTCACACAAGAAGCATGTAAAAATTTTGTAATTAATTATGGTTTGATTTATTGAAAAGAATCTAAGTCATTGTCACAAAATTCCGTTTCTTCTGAGTCGGTATCCGAATCATTGCTATCGATTTGAATTACGAGTTCATCCACTAGCTCTTCTAAAATTCTATCCCTTCCTCAATATGAATTTTCAAGTTTTTCCACGTGATGGCAATGCGCTTGTCATTCTTCGGAAGTCACTCCGTCCATATCTTGGTTACAATAGATTTTCTAAAGTCTCCAAACTCAAATCGCCAGCGACATTTCTTTCTTTGATCAGTCTTTTAACTGTTGACCATATATATCGTCGTCGTTCCGGCAGAAGTCACGAAGTCCAAAACTTTAGTTTCGAGATGTGGTCGCTTTAAACTTAATTAATTGTGAGTCGTTATGATAAATAGTAAAAATTATTTTACAGATTTCTAGCCCCTACGGTTGATAAACTAATATTTAAATAGCAGGGTTCTATCATGAAAGAATTAGTTGCAGATTCTAATTGATTGCAGTAGAGTGTCAAAAGATTTTTGTGGACTTGGTGACTTCTTCCTGAAAGACCACGATATTCAATCGCATTTAAATCGCAATGGTAAGGGGGAACCTCAAAACTTTATGCTCATTCTCTTTTATTATGTTGTCAATCTTATAGTAATTTTCTTAGGGCGGTTGCTATCTATTAGAGAATACAGTTCAGCTTTCCGCATTTTCATGTCGCAGGGTATACTATTCTTTGTCAACAACTCAATCATCTCTTTCTTTGTACTGTACTTTGTAGGTGCTGGGTTTTTAACCTTCGGGTGATATGGAGCATTATTCATACACACGACTGGGTTGTAAATTTGGTATGAGTTTTTCCAACACCCATTTCTCAAAATTTTCGTAGTTCGTTTGGCCATGGTAATCCCCTCTTTTGGTTGACATTTTGCAAACCAATTGAGAACCAGGAATAAATCCCGTGGACGGCCTAGCCTGTACAATAGGGTGGGCCGAAAAAATTCCAATTTTTTTTTTTCAAGTCGTAATACCGCGGAAAAGTTGCGAATTGGAGAGATTAAAAAGGGGTAAAAAAAAAAAAAAAGAAATGAAATCGTTTTATATCTTCCGGTCGCGCATGTGCTCTAAAGTTCGCCGAAATTTGGAAAAATTTATATTTTTACGATAATTTTTTAACTTACTTAACTTGACAATATTTGAATGTAATAGCTCTTGTCGACTCTTACTCGAACCGATAATGATTTTTAAAAAAGAATGGTTCAAATCGGTTAAGGTCTTCCGCTTGCACAACAGCTGTCAAATCTAACAAATTCTCGCTCTCGTCGTAAACTGACGTCTCCCATGTTATGGACAAAAACAAAATGCTAGGGCTGAATTGTGCAGCAAATCTGACTAATTTACACAACAAGGTCTCTATTTAGATAGGAGGAAGGACGGCATGTTAGTGGTAGATCTAGCTCATTCGAAAAGGTACCGTAGAGTAAAAAAGGAAGAGCATTACTTGCTATTCAAGAACCTGGTTCAGTCTACATCGGGCATGTTACTCCAACTTCTGGAAGATCTGAAGATATTGTCACTTTTATTATTTCTTATCTGTCTGGTCGTGGTACTTCTCTTGAAAAATTAGTTGTCATAGGACAGGGATGGCGAACCAATGGCACGCGACACAATATTTTGGGCACGCCACCGATCACAACGTTCACTATGAAGCATTGACGGTACTATTTGACGGCACGTCTATGACCTCATTAAACATTTTTTTAGAAAAAATGGCACGTTGATACATAAAGGTTCGCCACCCCGTCATAGGATGTGATGACACTGCTGTTAATACAGGTTGGAAAAACGGTCTGATTCGCCGAAACGAAATACATTTCGGGAAACCGTTACAATGGGAAGTTTGTCTTCTCCATTTCAATGAACTGCCATTCCGGCGTCTGTTTCAATACCTAGACTGTAAATAAACGGGTCCGAAATCTTTGAGAAGGCCAATCGGTGGAAAGCTAAGTGGCTGCGAAAAACGTCCAGTGATTGGCCTCAAGAGTATTGACTGTCAGATCCCCACAATAAACAGAAGTATACTAAGTAAGGATCAGCAATATCTACTCGATATTTCCATGGCAATAAAGTCGGGAAACTGTAAAGAGGATTTGGCTGTACGAGATCCTGGTCCCTTGTCACACTCGAAGCGGTTGACAACAGCAAATCGAACCCTCAGAAGAAACTTAAGTGAAGAAAGTCCCACACCTGAACTTCAAGAAATAGTTGTATTTATTTTGAAGTCATATGTGCCAATGTGGTTTAGTATTAAAAGAAGTAAATACTTTACAGAGGGACCAAAACTTGTGTACCAATCAATACAATCTTCAAGGTACCTGCCTGAAGATTTACGTAATATTGTCAACCCTGTGATCGAACGAAATGACTTTTTCGCTCATCCAGAACATTTAAAGTTGGCCATGACACAAGATAATACAAAACACATAAGAAAACTCGGACTTCGACGAATTCTAAAGGTGAGACAGTTAGATCAAAAGAGAACGACTATCGGAACATTCATGTCGCCAAAACTCAATTTCAAGGCTCAAAACTACTCGGAAATAATTAACTGGATGGACTGTGATTTATCTTCTCCCCCATTATCAAAAGATATCAGTGACGATGCGATTAAATCACTATTCAAAGTGACTCAATCTCTAATTGGGATATAACATTCAAGATATTCCCAGTTCACACACAGGCAGTTGAACGGTGTGTGAAACTCGTGACAGAAGCCTCAGGAAAAGTTTGCGGAGCTGAATCTGGGGATGGTTTTATCAGAATGACTCTGCTGTCAAGGTCAACCATGCATAACTTCGCCCATAAATCAGATTTCAAAGTACCTTCAGCTAAGAATGAGTGAAAACACAAAAACTTAGTTTTTTCATTTAAAAAATCTGTTTATAAATATTAATAATGGTCTAAAATAATTTGTTTTTAAACATTTAAACTTGTATTCAATAAAGAAAACAAAACAAAACAGGTAAGTTGTTAGTATTTTTTTTCTTGAACTGTGATCTACCTTTATTTGTCATTTTTTTCAAAATTTCATTAACTTTGAAGGCAATGCGCGACCGGGAGATGTTGATGGATTTAAATAATATTTACACATTATTTTTTGTGGTACTAATACATAAGAATTTGAGCTATTGCATTCGGGAAGAGAACAATTTAAAAATGTTAAAAATTATCGTAAAAATGTGAATTTTTCCAAATTTCGGCAAACTTTAGCGCACATGCGCGACCGAAAGATATAAACCGATTTTATTTCTTTTTTTACTCCTTTTTATTCTCCCCAATTCGCAACTTTTCGCGGTATTACATCTTGAAAAAAAAATTTGAGTTTTTTTCGGCCCACCCTACTGTACAACAATACGTCCAATTCTTCGAGTTAACATTCATTTCGGCTCCTGAAATTGTGCCATTTTTAAAGTATTTTTTTAAATGTTAAAGTGCTGTCGACCCACGTTTCGTCGATAAATACGATTTGGTATCCACTTTTTCTATATTCCGTAATTTTTCGCAGGTAATTATTCCTCCAAAACACAATATCAGGTCTTTCGATGAGCACTTTTCTTTCACTCGCGCACTTCTTCCATCGAATGCTTTTCTCAGTGAATCCTTTTTCCGCTGAAAGTTTAATTTCTCTGTCAAAACGGGAAGTAATATTCTTAGTGATGGCACTTTCTTTTGTTGGATGGAAAAGTCTTGGATTGTTTATCGTATAAACACACTCTTGTCGAAGTCGTCAATTTCACAATTTCGATTAATAGGCCTTTTACAGTGTTTTCCAGGTGTCCTCAAAACTTCCGATTCATCCAATACTAAAACTGCATTTCTAATTATTCTAATAGGGAATTTTGAGACTCCAGTCACGTGAGAAACTCTTTCCATGGCTTGCGAAAGAGGTCATGATGATTTCGCTGCAGCTTCCTCGGAGTAAATCTCTGCCACAGTATGCACCATTTTACATTCTTATGATTTTAATGTCTCTCCTTTCTTAAACTAAAGGGCATTTTGAAAATATCAAGTTTTAAGACACAAAAAATAACAACGAAATGCAATTAATTTTACAAGAAAAAGGTTAGAGATTAAAAAAAAAAAACCCAAGATAAACGAATGCAAAGGAACATGCAACTGCGGCAAAACCGAGAAGATGAATGATAAACTACTCTTTTTAGCGAAACAAACTTTCGCCATGAATAAAATAGAACTCGGAATTCGAAATGGATCTTCCCTAGCATAACCAGTTGCTATAGCGACCGCCGTCAACTAGACAATTTGGTGGCGAGAGTTCTCGTGACGGACCACAAATTTTACTCCCTGTATTTACAAAAGAAACTCATTAACTTATTAATATATTACATCAAAAATGTACTGGAAAATGAACCGCCGATTGGCCAGAATCGTTAAAAAAGCATACTTAAAAAAAAAGAGAGAGAAAAACGAGATAAGATGGAACTAAACAGGAAAAATCAATTCTCAGTTTGGAACTATGATCTTATCTCACTTTTCATGCGAATTATTTACACAAATCTTTGCTATTATCAGTATTATCGAAACTGCAATAAAATGTCTTTTTTTTATCAGCATTAATAAAATTACATTTAAATGTCTCGCCTTTACCAAAATGATTCAAATGTTTTAATAGTGCCACACTCACCAAGACATGAAAACCATTAACTCAAGGAGAATTTTTTCTCCTAGCCCCTTTAACGCGGGGACTTTTGGGGAGGATGCACATGAATTGGACTCTCCCAATCTGGATGGTTATTTACCCCACCCCCTGCTTGTGATGAGCAAGGATAATTGAACCCCCTACCGCGCTTATCTTCGAAGCGATCTCGGAACCTCACCTCCCGTCAAAAGAAGCCAACCGCCTCAGACCAGCTTTCGTCGATGTTAAGGCGAAATCTCTAGACGCCTCGCTCGATGTTAGAGGGTTAAAGCGGCCATGATCTTCAAACGGCATCAAAAAAGAAAAGCTCCTACATATACGTTGTTTTTTATGACGTCAAGGAACTTTCATACCAGATTCGAAGAAAATCGAACAACGCATTTAGTCGAGACTTGGTAACAAACAAATTTACAGAGAGACGAAATGCTGAGCAGTCGATTGAAACACAGACCACGCTTGGCTAGGTCAATTAGAAATAATAGTTCACTAACCACTTTTGCTTAGTGGAATAACAACTACAATTTTTTTTTACTTTCAAATGAGAGCTTTAAAGAGCCATGTGCTACTTTTTGATAAACATGTCAACAAAAGTGTTACTCTTCGTTTGGTTACTATTTCGGGAGTGCTCATTGATTAGGCCATTAATGCCTAGCGTTCCTTTGTAGGTATGCTTCTAAAAATGCATCAAACACTCACAGGAATTATTTTTTCAGTATAAATTTTACAGAAATATATTTTTAAGTATTCGTTTGTTTTACATTTAATAGATAGCAGCCGGTCAAGCATATAGTTGAAAATGTTTCCTTTTTATTTGCAAGTCAGACTCGAAAGTAGTTTTTTGTCAGGAAGGAAAGAGTAAATCTATTCAATTATTTATCGATTAATTCATTCGTCTATAAAAAGGCCACATTATCACCCAAACACTTGACATGTACTGCCATCGACTGGATATAAAAAATGAATACTTAAAAATACTTTTTTATAAAATTTATACTGAAAAAAATAATTCATGCGAGTTTATAATGCACTTTTAAAAGCATTAATGGGTTAGAATATCTCAAATTGATGAGTGGATGATTTTTATAATTTACTGTTTTGCCACCAAGATTAAAGCTAGTTTACAATATTGACAAGTCTACTTCATATATCTTTCTAAATTGCACAATTGCATCTTTCATTAAACGAATTTTCAGGTGGAACGGACACGACAGCTGCTTCAAGACTGACTCTAGGAAAAAGTTAAAAATCCGCAAAGTTCTTAAATTATTCTCTATCGATGCTACATTTCTTTAAATACAAGGAATTTTATGTCGCATAAAAGATCAAATATGCTGTAAAATTTTCTTTTGCAAAAACATACCAAAAAAAATAATAAAACCAAGATAACTGCAGCTTATGTGAATAAAATTTATATATTAACAAAAAATTGTTTTTCAGATTAGGTTGTCTAGAGTATGTGATTGACGAAACAGCACAAAAAGTTTATCAGTGGAAACCAGCAAAGAAATACCTCAAGATGCCATTCACCATTTCTGGATGATGATTCTGTTTCATAATGAAATGATACATAGATGTTAAACAAAGTATGTTTGTTCAAAATCCAAATAATGGAGGCTTCGAATATTTCATCTGTAACTTAAATAGTAAAGTATCAGAAACATAACAGTTCTATAACCTTTTACTCTGAAGACCATGTTCTGCTTCGGCACAGGAAAGCAAAATTTAATCTATTGTTTGAACTGCTCTGTTTTGAACACAACCTTCGATGACAAGAACAACACCCAAGTCAACCAACCCCTTCCCAAATTTCCATACAACAGTAGTACTAAGAAGACATTCAACCACAACAGATATGTAGTACAACAGACCTGCGTCCATGGTGGAATGAAGTATCAAACCCACAATCCTGCAGCTCTGAAGCAAGGAATCCACCACCAGTTCACCATAGGCCTCAAGAAAGAAGTGAAAACATGTGCAAAAAAATTAATAGAAAACTGATATTGATGAAGAGCATAAGTGAAACTAAAAATAGTTGTACTTACCTCTAGAATTCTCCAAAACTATTTAAGGTAAGCTAAAAGTTTTCAAGTTTCCATTCAACATTTAATATTTCTAGAAAGCAAGGAAAAGAACAGTTGAGGTGCTCTGATATTCTCTTTGAAAATCTGATTATGCTAGTGGAATTCACCTTTAAAACTATTTTTCTTTTTTCATTTTGTATATTTACATATTTTCACTTTCATGTATATTTATATAAAAGTTTCTTTAGTAATTTGTCTCTAAACTGTCTACATAGCAAAGCTTTAGAGAAGCTTCATCTGGTATGCAGGATCAGCCACTGCAAAACATTGTTATAAGACATTAAAAGTACATTTAACATACTTTATGACAAAAAGAAAAAAAAAATGCATGAATAAAAAAAACGAAGGAAATTAAGAAATGTGTGCTTTGTTCATTAATCAATAAGTTTAAACTTTTTTTTAATGTGGTTATTGCATTAAAATAATTCGCAAAATTTTATATGAAGATTCTCTCTGCAGACTTTTGTCTTTATTTTTAGTCTTATACTTCCTCAATAAAAATATAACATTTGAAAACAGAAAATAATTAACAATATAAATTATATGCTTGCATGAAAGTTTTTTTTCATAATTATTTAATTTGAAAATATCCACCACATTAAAATTTAAGAGCCAACTCTTTAGAGGCTTGGTTCCTCTTTCTTTCTTTTTCCTAATCACAGACTTCCGAATTTCTTTCAAGAAAGAGACAGCCCCTTCCTTCAATTCTAAGCACATTCGATATTTTTCATTTCTATAATTTTATCATAGGAAGTGAAAATTTATTATAGTTAACATTATTACAGACTAGAAGATTTTTACTATCACAGATTACAATTTCAAACTATGAATTCATTTACAGTTAACAGAAAACGAAAATGCAACATTTCGGTTGTTACTCATTTGAATTTGTAGTGACCAACAGTTTTTACTGATTAATAAAAACTAATTAGATTTGCTTAAAAAAGAATTATGGCAAAATGCACCTTTCGAGCATGTAGAGTATTTCTGTGAAAAATTCGATAGCTCTAGTAATAATTATTGAGTTCCAATATAAACAAAAAAAAACAGCCTGAATTTCATGACTATAAATTATAAAAACTAGTTAAGGAATTAATTCAGTAATGAAACTGGTATTTTTGAATTACTTCAAATAGGAATATAGAATAATTTGAATTGCAGATAAAGATGATAATTACACAAGAAATGCAGGACTAGCCAATGTAATTGTATTTTGTTAGCCATTTGCATATTTTCAGCAACATTTTGTATTGCTTATTACAATGACAGGTTATAATACTTGCTGTTTAGGAGAATTAAATTTCAATAATCTCCTCTGTTCTTAAATTTTACTAAAATTTCAGATAGAACTTATGTTAATGCTTTCAGGTGAAGACAATCTTGTCATTCCACAAGTCAAAAGTTATAATCAAATTAAAACTACTTCTTTCAGACAGAAAATGCTGAGGGCTGTAAATATCATATGAAAAGGCTATCAAATCAACATACAAAATTTTGGGGAAAAGTCCAATATACAGAAATTTTACTTACGATGCAAAATTATTGAAAGAAAAGACCATTATGCTATCAAGTAACACATGAAGTAAAAAAAAAAAAAGAAGAAGAAACTTTTCAGAAATTCCTTTATATGCATTGCGAAAATGTTAAATATGCCTCCGCCTCTTTTAATACTTTTTCAAGTACAATAAGGATTTCTTATGATTATAGTGTAGTTTTTTCATTGTACGGTAACTTAATTGATATCATTAGAAATGTAATTTTTTGCACTTACAGATGGTGTAAAAATGGTTTTTGTGCTGTAATATTTTTGGAAGTTATTAAGGAAAAATGCCAAAATTTCACTTAATTTTTAATTATAATTCTAAATAAATTAAAAAAAAAAAAAAACGGCTCCGAAGTCACATTCCCACCCTCCAAAGAATGTTCATACTAAATTTCGTAGCTCTAGGTCTAGCAGTCTGCTCTGTAGAGGACCAACACACACATTCTCCTTTATTATTAGTAGAGATAGTTATAAGTCAAATAATATGAGAGTACATATGATCATAGGACAGTTAAACACAAAGTTTACCTTTTCAATAAATGTTTGGTGTGACTTCCTTTTGTTACCCTGAAAATGTCCTATCAGTAAATCAGTTCTTACCATATGCATGCGAGCATTTTCATGTTGATCAAACCAAGTGGAGTGCAAGTAATGCCTATTTTCAGGGTATTTCCTTGGTATTCTCAACAGAAATTTCATCGTACTTCCACAGCAGAATGAGTTTCATGAAACCAGATAGCATTCCACTTTTTCAGTGCAGTTATACATCTCCATCATTACAAGAACACAGAAAGAATGATGGACAACCACAAACTACATCCCACTCAGATATGGATTTGAAAGACCTAGGGATATTTATCTCCAAACTGAGGATTCAATAGTATTAATCTACCAATGAACTGGTTCCTTGCAATTAATATTTCACAAATTAACCAGTTATGAAATTGCCTAACTAGTTTGTAGCTGCTTGCATAAGCTTGTGTAATAAAAAAAAACTGAAACATTATAAATCTATTGTATACATGTTTATTTAATAAGCAATAATAGATTTATCTAATAAAACATAATATTCATAGCATTTGTATCATTTACTTTAAAAAATTCAAAATCTTCTTACAACTTCATAACGCTACTGCAAATCAATGGAATGATTGAAAACTCGCCACTTAGTACGATTTCACATGTTATTAAATTAAATGCTTACATTGTTTCAAAATCACTCAAATAATGAACGCTTCGTTGGTACATAATCATTTTAATAAAGCCCCAAGCAAAAGAAGACAAATAGTCCAGGCAACGAAGGAAAAATAGGGAAAAAAAATGGTGTAGTTTTGAAATTTGGCACAGTTGTAGGGATTAGTGCCCTAAACAACATACT
>BGPR01051532.1:0-10811 GCA_013235015.1 Araneus ventricosus
TGTGTAGACACTTAGGTTTTTAAAACTCAGAAAATGTGAGTAATGGAAAGATGAAAAAGCCCATTCCTCAATCTTCTAAATAAAAGGGACATAGTATTAAGAAGACAATAATTCGTTTGCCTAATCGAAACTTCAAGACTGAAAATTATTTTGTTCCAATTTTTTAACTAAAAAAAAACATTGGTCTCTCAAAAAAAACCAAAATCCGTTGTCTCAGTCTTTCCACCATTGTAAACAAAACAAACTTGAGAGCTGTTGCCAAACGGCGATTAAGAAATTCGACCTTTTTTCGTCGCTACGTAAGAGAATTTTATATATAGATATTTCTTACAATATAATTAAATTATTCAAAATAGATCAGTTAGAAATGGCGCATACGTGCTTAGGCGAGCCAGATAATGTTTAGATCAACGTGAAAACAGATTAAGAAAGTGAAGATAAAATCGTTTCTCACAAATTCATAATCAAATTTATAATTGTAAACATTGGCTACATTTCTCTTATTCGCATTCCACTTGGCGACTTTTTTAATTGGCGAATTTTCTTGGAGCACTGAATCGCCAATTATGCTCTAGAAGCGTCAAGAAAATCATGGTATTAAGCATAACCTAGGCAGATGGACTGTTCAGGATCATCTAGTTTAAAATAAAAAATAACATGTAAGAAAATAGAACAGATATTTGTAGATATTTGTACAACTCAGCAACGCGCGCGCGCGCGTTATTTGATATTTAAGCAAAAGAAAATTTTCAAGCAGCTCTTACATATTTTTTTATATCTTTAACCTCATGTATTTAAAATCTCAGGCTGTAACAAGAGAAGCAATTATGAGAATCGGTAGTCCTATTCTCTAATTGCTGAGATAATTAATGCGAATTTAATTAAAGGGGAACTTAATTAAGTGGAAGAAATCTCTTTATTTTATGATAGCACTGAGTCGTTACTCCTCCTGCATAATTGCCAGAAAATAGTCAAGTCAGGAGAAATAATTTTATTTAAAGTAATTGGGTTACTTAATTTGTTTCATTTTTAATTCGAAATAAACATTTCTTGAAACTAAAAAATCTGATAAATCTCATCAATTCTATGTTTCTTTCAATCTTTAAACAATGCACTTCATTCAATTATCCTCACAAAGAGAAATTGTCTAAACAAAATTCGTTTCTTGTCAACAAGTGAAACAATTTTATTTCTCATAGGAATATTTTGCTTGCTTTAAACAATTTCCTTTTTAGAAAAAATGCATTTTTTAACTCAAATTGTAGCATCTCCAAATATATCTTATTACCTTTGTTTTAGTTAAATTTAATACAGTATCAACTGCAGACGATTTTGTGAAATCACAGCATCGCTTTGTTTATTATTATCTTTGTTTATCATAAATTTATTTTTCCTGATTGGCAACAAAAAATAGCTGTTAAAATAATTACGGAATGAAGTGGAAAAAAATCCCTTTTCGGCAAGCTTGAAGGCAAAGGTAGATTCCTTTACGTTAATGTTACAAAAGTAATGAAATATTACATATTGATCAATACAGACATAGCCAATGACTTTATTGTTTCTACACATTGCAATATTTACGCTGTGATTCTGTTTTCATGTCATTTAATTTTTTGCTATATCAAGGTTTTATCATTCCATTTTTCATTCCAAAAAGTTATGATAGATTTATCGGTCAGTACATTGGTCAATTTTTTTATATCTCAACACATAATCATTCAACAGGTAGGAGTCATAAAGAAATAAACATCTCAACAGTGCAAATATCTCCTAGATAACATTAAGCCAGCCTATCTGAAACAGTAACAAGAAATTGACTCTTGGCACGAATGAAGAAAGACTCTAGATTTAAAAATTAATTTATTTAATCTAGGCTACAATATAATTGTGCGAACATTACTTTGTTATATGGTAAAACCACATGATATGATACACTTAAACACTACTAAAATGGGCTCATTTAGAGAGTTAAGAGATAATAGTGGTTACTATTATCTATTATCCCTGGTTACAGAGATAATAGTCACTAAATTCTTAACATATAAGAGAATAAAATTATAAAATTATAGCCTATTTTATCAATAAAATGTGCTCTGAAAATAATGATCTATTGACCTTTGGAGAAAGTTCACTACATATTGAGCTCAGTTTTGTTTTACACATAAGATATATGACTTTTCAACATTTCCTTTCCTTCTTAATAAATTAAATTATTAATTTACTGTTATAAGTACAATTCATTATGTACTGCAGTAAATAATGTGTTTCTTTCATATATGCCAGAACGCTTTGCATCTCTTAAGAGCAACTTTACGATAAAATAATTTGCAAACTGTTAATAAAAATCGGCCTTCAATTTAAAATAACAGTAGAATCTACGATATCGAAAGAATACTATTTAGATATGTTTTGGACAGAATACGAGATGTAATCCATCATTTTTGATTTTAAATTTTTCTTAAAACAAATGTATTGAATTATTCTAGGCATCATATAAAATTATACAACAGCAGTATTGGCAATTGTTCAATTAAATTTGATTTTATACACCTTTTTTTCGGACTTTTATGAATATCTGAGTTTTTTCTTAAAAATCTTATAAAAAGAAATTGAAATTAAAAGAAGCAACAGTATGCTTTTTCCATAGTCAGATATCAATCATTAGAAAGAATAAAGTCGTCCAAAAGTCTTTATTTCAATAGCAAAAAGCTGGTTCTTTGAAACAAATACTCGCAAATAAAGAACTTAAGAATTTCGTAGAAGGAAACGTTGTAAAGAGATTAAAGTAAAAATGCAAGATAAACATTTTATTTTCCTTATTAAGTGAAAGAAAATTCATTATTTATCCCTGTTTTTCTCAGGAAGCAAATCTTTCTCATAACGTGGAAATGTTGACAAACACACGTTTTCTTGTTAATCAAAAGAATAAGCTAGCCCAGAAATCAATTTATTCGACTGCAATAAAACTCCAGTCGAAGAAATTTGTCTTTACTCTCAGCGAAAGCAAATTCTGGATCTCTCTTTTAGATGTTGACTCGGAAAAGTAAAAAATTGTATTTCTTTAAAATCGCGAAATATCAGATGTAAATCAAATAATGAAACAGGAAAAAACAGTTTGGGATTAGAGTAAGATGTACGTGGCGTTTTCAGATTTATTTATCTTTCTTGAGATTTAGTTATCTTACTGTAAAATGTCAGGTACTGGATATTTGAGAGAGAGGAAAAAATGTATTAGAAATAAGTTAATTAAAATAGTAGTTTCAAAAATAGCAAACAATAATGATCTATATTATTTTGAAAATCACGGTCATATTTACAGCATCTCCATATTATAAGCAATTTCTATATTATTATCTTTGTTTAATTAAATTTATTTTTTATCAATAGGAATTTAAAGTTAAATCTATATTTCATTTTATCTTTCACTTTAGTCAAAATTAAATTCATTAAATAACAGATTATCTTTTTCTTTCTAAATTTATATTTATCAGGCTGGCAATATGAAAAAAATGTGTTGTTAAAAATTCTTTTGCGGAATGCAGCTTTGATATATGATAGAATGAAGTTATTTTGGAATAAATATTTTTAATTTAAAAATGCCTTTTTTTGTTTTCGTCAAAAATTCCTACATGTATCGGAGGGCCTTGCAGGAAAAGGGCAGATTCGATTTTTCATAAAAATTATTCAATTTGAACAATTGAAAACCAGATCATCAAAGAGATCTTTTACAAATGTTTCTCATAATTTAGTATTATATTTTCTTTCTCTTGAATCCTAATTTTACCGATCGTACTTTTAATTGATTTTATACAATATTTAAATACACAGCATTAATACTGTCGCAAAGAAATTCAATTTTAGAAAATTTTATTTTTTGCCAAAATGTAAAATTAAGAGAAAATAGGAAAAAACCGCCCACAGTCTATCTTGAAAGAGAGAGACCATAACAAAATTAAGCCAAACAATATAACACGCGCTTAATTTTATACATCACGCAGAAGCTTCTGGAAGTTTCTATTTTATACATCGTTGCCAATAAAACTTAAATAGCTTAAAGAAAACTAACTAAATAAAGAAATAGAAAACTATTGATTCATGTGCATCTAAACACTTGGGAAAAGAAGAAAATGAAGTTATTTTTTCTTTCTTTAAATGTCGAAAAATTAAAAAGCGTTACAAAAAAAATGTTTTTTTTATAAATCTATACATTATGTGTAAATTTGTCTTTTAATCAGAAGGCATTACTATTATGTAAAAGAAGGCTTCTTGGTGCCCATTTGAGCTTGTGAAAATAAATATAACTGGTGCAGAGAATAGTTACATTTTTGTGGTCAGATGTGACCACTTGATCTGAAATTAATATGTTGCATGTATAAAATCCAAGTACTTATCCATCCAAATTCATGCTTCCATTTGATTGACATCAGCACTTGATATAAACGAATGCAATTTCAGGTGCTCATAAGGTGCTTAGGTGCTAGTTTGTTTTCAGCTGGATGTGATGTGACGCATCGAGCTGGACGATATCAATTTATGGCATATAGGCAACATTCATTCTCAATAGAATGGCTGTTGTTAAGGTGGGCAGTAATTCAATAAATTATTCTTAACATCTTTGTAGTATCATAGAGTATTGAGAAAATTCTATGCCCTATTCCTTTTCTATGAATATTTGTTCACTGCGAATAAATAAAATACGAATGAAATATGAATATTAGAAGCTTGATCTTCAGTTTAAACTTCATTAAGTGTAAAAGGTGTAAATTCATCTAATAAATAATTAGATGTAAAACAAAAATTGAGAAAAGAAAATAATCTACATTTTACAAGCATGGAAATTCCGGTTTTCTCCAAGGAAGAATTTTAAAATTCTAGTTTTATCTGGAAAGCAATCAGTCCTGCTCCTTTAAAAGTTTCTCTTAGTCAGTATTTTTATGTTTATGCATTACTCTGTATGACTTCAAATAAACATATACTTTATAACTCTGTTGAAAGTACTTTGCATCCCCTTGAAGCCCCCAAAAAATCTGAAGCACAGATTTTAATAAATTTGTATTAAACTGTTTTTAAAACAACAAGATTATGATAATTGTGAAGTAAAATTTAATTCCGAAAAAATTAAGGGAGGGATCTTTTTTTTAAATTTTTTTTAGAAATATTATCGAAAAATAGGTAGAAAATCATTTAAAAATGTTTTTTAAATTTATATATTAAAATATTTTTAAAATACAGTAAAATATGAGATTAAAAAAAGTTAACTTTGTAATATCTTGCAAAAAACCTTAAAAAATTCTGAAAATAACTACACATTTTTCTTCAAAATCTAGCCAACTGGTATTATATGCCTGTTTAAAATTGTTTAGGAATTTGGGAGTGCATTGTATTGTTCTTAACACATTCATCACTGCCGAGGTGAAGTGTCGTCCAGGAATTTTCCCTGCGCTCTAGAATTTGACTTGAATAACAAATTTATTAAGTTAAAAATGTTAATAGATGTCCATAGAATCTCATCTCATACTTTTTTTATTTATAAATTGTCTGGAACGAACACGGTTACTTTTTGTTGGAGCTTGCATCTAATTAGCACATAGAGATGAATGTGTTAAACATTAGATGAAGAAGGATGACGCCTTCCTATCAGAACAACACATTTATTTACGACTGACTCTAACAGATATTTTTTGAGCAAGAAATAATTGCAAATTATTTAAAAAAACATCACACAAATTAATTAACATCAAATTATTTTAAACGTGTTTTTCTTCCTCGTTGCTAGGCAACGCGAGCAAAAGACAGTTGTGACGTTGCCATTTTATTTGTATTAAATTTTGAAATATAATCGTGCAAATAATTTTTTATTTAGTTAATTACTTTTTGAAATTATTTTGATAATTTTCTTGGAATGAATAATTTTACAAAATATTTGTATTAGTTAGGAATGGGCAAGTTTTCCTGCTTTGTTTACATTTAAGTGCTGGGACTACGTAATCCCAGTTTAATGCGAAGTCAATGAAATCTTCAAAGCGGAAGTCCAACATTCCGGCAGATAAAGTCAAGGCTTTTAATGTAAGTAAACAAACCCGAAAACTCGTCCATACAACAACATCACATAAAATTAGTATAGAATTTATCTAAAACTTTTTTCTTTTCTAGGTAACATTCCCAAAAATCAAATAAGGTGCTGCCATTCTATTTCTATTACTTTCTGATATATATTCATGACAAAATCAATTTTTTAATTACTTAATTTCTATATAAAAACATTTTAATAATATAGTTTTAGAATGAATATAATTGTTTATGAGTTAGAAATATCGCAAACCTTTTGGTTTCTCATACAAAGTAATAAAGAAAAAATGGATCGCATTTATTTTAGCCCAGAACTGAAATGTAATTGCCCTATAAATAGTTCCCATGACATTAACGAGACAAACTGAAATTTCTTCAAAAATGGAATGATGTTGAATAAATAAAGCAATCTATAAAGCCTGCGTTTCCGACAAACGATAAAATCGATCGCTAAACAGAATTTCGAAAGTTTCTCAAACTCTAGCATAGGAATAGTTTATTATTTTTTATTGCCTTCATTAAGGCCCTATTAGATTTTCTTCCTCCGTTTTTCGAAATTTTCCTTACGAAGCGTTGTGAGAAACTCAATAAATCAAGTAAATTACCTGCTCTCGCCATGTTCCGCAGATAATTCAATACAGCCCTTTTCTCAAGAAAATGCAAAATTTAAAATCAAATAAAAATAAAAAGTGAAGCAATGAATAGTCTGTTTTAGCTACGCGAAATAAGGTTATAAAGAAGCACTTCAATGACTGCTAAAATAACCAATCAAGTTTCTTAATGTTCGAAGACTTTAATTTATTTAGTTTTATCACCAAGTATTAAAGGAAAATGGGCCCTAGGAAAAATGCTAAAATGGCTATGTTCGTGCTATAAAAACGATGAATTTATAATCATTACTGCATCTTAGACTCACGAAATTTTCCTCGTCTCTAACGTTAATGAAAAATATTTCATAGGTGGAAAATTTTGAAATTAATCAGAATTACTTGTGTGATGCTGTATTCACTTTTTTAAATAGAAATAATTGCATCCTGATTCGCTTAGAAAATCAATAATGCAATACTTGATTAGTTATGTAATGGACTGACAACTCTAGTAAAAGCGAGCGCGAATTGCATATAATTTTATTTGTATCTTATTAATCGTGCATGTTCTTTTCTTTATTTTTCAATGAGAGATGTGAAATTAAGAATTTTTGTTTTGCTATTTAGAGCTAGATTTTCGTAGTCAGTATATTATATATTTTTTAATATTGAATTTTAGCTAGTATATTAAATATTTTTTAATATTGAATTGTAGTCAGAATATTTAATAATTTTAATATTCAATTGTAGTCAGAATATTAAATATTTTTAATACTGAATTGTAATTAAAATAATATTTTTTTTAATATTGAATTGTAGTAAGTATATTAAACTTTTTTAATATTGAATTTTAGTCAGAATATTAAATATTTTTTAATATTGATTTGCAGTCAGAACATTAATTATTTTTTAATATTGAATTGTAGTAAAAATATTTAATATTTTTTAAATTGAATTGTAGTCAGAATATTAAATATTTTTTCTGTGAACTATTGTGCATAATATATCATTTTTATAGCATTAATTAAAGTTGAGTCTTCTCTCTTCAGTAGGAATTCTGGTTTTTCAGATGAGTTTAAGGTTTTACATCGGAATCATTACAACCATGCAAACTTGCTTGCAGCATTAATATGCAATAGCTAGAAACGTGCATTACTTTAGATTTCAAAAATTTAACTATGTTTATGTATTAAATAAACCTTATGTGTACTGAGATGTTGTAAAGGATCTGAAAATATTACTGCAGGGTCTTTTTATGTCTTTGCTTTTAAAACGAATTGTTACGACTCAGTATTTTATTCCACTGATAGACGTTTTAAAACACCAAGTTATAAAGACTCTATAGCGGGTTTTATTTACTAAGTGATAAAATAAGAATGCTGAAAATTTGGAACGGAAAAGGTTCGCGCTGCTAAAGCGATGAATTTAGGATCATTACTGACTGCATAGTATACTCATGAGTAAGTACTCAAATTTTTCTCGTCTCTAACGTTAATGGAAAGTTTTTTATAGCGGAATAAAATTTGAATAATCAGTCAAAATAACTCAGTATGGGAATGTTTATACTTTTTAAAGGGATATAGCTTCATAGTCCTGCGGGTAGAAAATCAATAATGTTATATTTACTGGTAAGTTGTGTGTTAGCTTATTACTTGGATTTCGAATCTTATCAACTTTTATGTTCGAAATAAACTTTATTCGTACAGAGATATGACAAAGATCTTGAAAATTTCGCTTCATGTTGAAATTTTAATTCTTATTCATAAAATAAAATATGACGGCACAAAACTTTTGGAATGACCGGGATAAAGTTTAAAATATTTTCTACTATTTTTCTCGGTCAAAAATTAGTAATATAATTTAATAGATTTGATTAAGGTAAAACAAATATTTTTCTAAAGAAGATCAATGACGAGACGTAGAATATGTTTATTTTGTAATATTGAAATAACATATTTAAAGACTGAAAAAACTGTTTTGACCTAAATGGTTTACGATTCTTTCTGTTTTTTTAAAATTAAATATTACTTAGATTTTAAGAAGACGAAGAAACAAATTTATTATTAGACGATGCAAGTTTGCACTAATATTTCATAGAAAGTAATGCGCTATAAGTAATTTGAATAATCATGCTTCTAGATCGTACACAGTCGTACATTTCAAATTATTACCAGTAAACATCTGAATTTCACAATCCTTTCTCACTAACTGCAGTTAAACTAATTATCGCTTCAGGTCAATCTACTTTTAATGTATGTATTTTGTGCAATAATAACTTCAGTATTTTTTAAGATCAGTTGCTTTCATGAAATATTCAGAAACTTCGAGGCGTTTGAATTTGTCGCCAAATTTAGTGAAGAGTTTCCATATATCGCCAATTTCTTCATCAATGCCGAGACAACCTTCATTCTAAAGTTAAGAATTTGTGAACAAGTACTTTGAAAAGAAAGAACTCGTATTTTTTTTTTAAAAATATCATAATTTTTTCATTGCAGTCATTAAATATTTAGCCACTTTTTTCGAATGCAAATTATTTTCATAAGCCTTTGCTTTGAAAAGAGTTCACAATATTAAATTAAGTATGTGTTTATATCAATATTCACGAAATTATATATAAATGTCTACATTTATCAGCATTAATGGAATTAAAATTCAGTGTTTGCTTTTATCTGTATTAACAAAATTACAATAAAATGCTTCGACATTACGAAAATGACTCAAATGTTTTCATGGTGGCAACCTCTCCAAGCATTGAAGCCATTAAAACGATCACGATTTTGAGAATGTATCAAAAAATAAAAATCATTGCACATACATCATTTTCAATGGCTTCAAGGAAAGTTCATGCCATATTCGAATAAATCGGACAACGTGTTTAGTCGTGACTACGTAACAAACAAATTTACAGACAAACAGATAAAATACCGAACAGTTCAGTAAAAACAGGAACTCAATATGCTCGGCCAATAACTATGTCCGTTAAGGTTTGTGAAACTTTTGGATTAAAGAAGCCATTAGGGAAATAAGCAGCCATTCGGAAGCAATATAAAATGATCTTTAATAGATTTATACACAATAATCTATATATATATAAAACAGAAAAGTCGTTAATTTCTGTGTTTCCGATGGCAACGATAGGTTTGTTTGCAAAACAAAACTGGTAGACTTGTTAGTCATAACTTTCATAGACATAGCACGTTACTCTATTCGTTCTGGTGTAAAATAAATTTTTCTTCAAAAAAAAATCAGTTTAATATGAAGTATTCACATTTAGAGGGTTACACCCACTGCTCTCTCCGCTCCCCAATCCCCAAGAATCACTTGATTCTTTTGGGATGAATACGTCATCCCAGCTGGCGTCGCGCTCTAGCCATACATATATATTATGCCATACATACCATACATATTTTTCTGCTAGTAATAGGAAATTAAAAATGCATTAGTTACTGAAAGTAAATTTAAATTATCTGAAATTGCATGAACTCCTAAAATTAATTTTTCTTCAGTTACTAAAATTAAAACCTACTGGTAGCACAGAAATACATGTGTAAATGTTAGAAAGAAATCTGAATTCTAATATATATAATTCAATGATGTTTAAAAATCAAAATTATTTACATCAATCAGAAATCAGTCATTTAAAATTTTTTTCCAAACACAATTAAATATATCTTCAAAAGATTTATTTACCCTTACTTCATTCCACCAAAATTTTAAACATGCCTTATTTTCAATCAAATATTGCTGAGAAAAGCTTTCCCATATGTATTCACACTCACTCCAAATATTATTTAGCAAAGAAGCATATAACTTTTATCTCTGGGCAGTTATTTATGTGCTAAACCTCAGAAAACTTAAGTTGTCAAGAGATGATATAATCCATTTTACAACCTTTTACCTAAAAAAGGACCATTTAATGAGAAAAGTAGCTTGAAACATGCTCATATTAATTATGCAAAATTGAAACCATAATAATTAAGTATTTTTAGCTTTTTAAAATTGATAGGATTCTAAATTTACTCATGTTATGTTGCTCATAAAACTTCCCCACATGTATACAGACTCACTCCTGTTACAATTTATTCAAGAAAGGTAGAACAGTTTTCTTTGTGTAGACACTTAGGTTTTTAAAACTCAGAAAATGTGAGTAATGGA
>BGPR01051534.1:0-10811 GCA_013235015.1 Araneus ventricosus
GAAAATCGTAACACGTTCGCAAATAGTAAAAAGAAAATACCACAAAATGAAAATACTGAAAAACCCAGTTAGGGCTTACTTGAAAATACATAATTTCAAAAATCAATGGTTATACAGAGTTGAATGCATATAAATTGCAAATTAATATGACTTATAAATTTAAATGCATTCATATTATTTTGCAACACCACACAATTTTAATTTGCATATTAATGATTCATTTTTGAAAATGAATCGTAAAATATTTACTTCTGCGATTAAGGTGTGGTAGAAGGAACAGAATCTAGAAATATTCCTCATAGAACATGTGCCAGCAAATGTAGGCAAGAATCAGAAATCAATCAGCTGTTATTAGATAAAATCGCAGAAAGACAGGACTTCCTAGCATCCTAGATATATTATCTCTGTGGCTAATTTCCAACTATTTTTCTTCAAAAATTATTAGATTCACGGTGCTATTTTACATCTTAACATTTGGGTCAGTAATTTCGGGACATCTATATTTTGCAAGAATCATAATCGCGTTTATTTTCTGTAAAAATACGCAGCGAAGTTTCTATATTCTAAATGAAGAAGGATTAATATCGATTTCCAAATGTACGTTCATAAGGATTATTCGAAGTCATGAAAGAGGGTTGGGTAATCTTTTGATAGAATCTTATCCAAATAAAATGTTAAATAAATATCCATCATTTTTCTTACCTTAATTCAAGCAGATTTTGAAAGATGTTGGACCTTTTCAGTTGTACCCTCAATATCTCTACACTCAGTTTATTTAGACAACTCTAAATGTAACAATGCCACCAAATTTATTGTGCGATGAAAAATATTCAGTTATGAGTTTGTGTGAATTTTATCAAACCGATGCCTGTAACAAATATTTTTGTACTTTGGGATATTTCAAACATTACATATGCAATATCCGTATTATCTAATGATATTGCGGCATTTAATACATCATCAATCTCAGTCAAATAATTCACATTTTCTAACAATCTTGATACTTTCTTACCTTTCCATGCATGCGGGTTCAAATTCTTATAAAATAAATCATTTACTTAAAAACTTTTTTCAGCTCCAGTTAATATTAACTTTTCCAGTTGTACTATGAATATTTTAACACTCAGTTTTTTTTAGAAATCTTTAGATGTAGAGTGTTATCGAATGACTTGTACGATTAAAAAAATCAGTTATATCTTTCAGTGCATTTTATCAAACTGTTACCAGAAAACAATATTTTAATATTTCGGAATATCAGTTAAATGATGAGATATTTGCAACATTATATATGGAAAGCCCGTGTTCTCTAATAGTATCTTGTTTTTTAAGACATCGATATCAGTCTGATATTTCACATATTCAAACGCATTACATGTTGCCGTCATCTGTTGTTTCCACGCATGCGGGTCTAAATTCTTGTAAGATAAATTAACAATGTCCATATACTTTGGTCAACCACTGAAATAATCATTCAGTCCAAACATGAGCAATATTAAATCTTTCATGTTTAAACGTTTTACTATTCTACAGATGACAAATTTCATTCAAACAATTTCAAATGGGTCAAAAATTTCTCCATTAAAGCTTTTAAATGGAATTTATTCCATGATCAAGAATTATTTATCCACCAAATTTAAAGATGCATTATAATTTGGATATTTATAGTTTGTCTTTTCACTCCTAATAAGAAATTAAATGATAAATGAAATACATTTGCATTTCTAAGTCCTTTTTGTCTTCTACATTACTTATTACTAATACACTGATTTAATTACAGATTATTTTAACACCAAGTTTGTGTTAATTCAATGCATCGAATCGGATGCATGATTGTTTGCGAAGAGGTTCAATCTTTAGGGGTTCTATTCCGTTGTTAACGTGAGGAACCCAACCGGTTGTACCAGAATAGAACCCCAAGTTTAGAAATATTGTTTCTAACTTCTTTTATGCATTGTCTGTGTTCGATAGAGGGTTTGTAATATGGATGATCTAAGCTTAACATGCTAACCCTTTTACAAAAAAAAAGAGTGGAAAGAATAAATAATTAGAATCCTTTCCTGATTTTTTAAATCGAGAAATATTTGATTCTTAAAATTCGAGAGACACATAATTTGTAATAATGACTAACGTGTAAAATTATTACATGAATTTACTTTCATGACAAGACCTACATTGGTCTGTATAGGACTATATAAAAGACTAATCTCAGAACATCATGCTGAAATATCTCTTTTGTAGATTCGATTCAAGAACTTTATTTAAATTAAACTCATCTCAGCACTTCATACAAGGGAAGGAACATTAAAATGATTAAGTAATCAAAACGTAGCTTCATGGTCAAAGCATAATGGATTCTCAAGGGGTCAACACGAAGATATAAATGCAATTCTGGTGAGTGTTAAATAGAATTGTAATATGATGTTTGTTCACCTCAGTTTAAAGTTAATGTTTGGAAAGTGTGTGTTCCCTGTTAGCACATTATATTATACGATATCTCCACGACGTTCTCCAGTATTTTGAATGCCGCGCAATATTGTGAAGATATCGTAACAATATTATACAGCATCTTGTGCTATTAGGGTTGACTCTGGATCAGTCCATTTGAGCGCATCCCAAATGGAAGAGATCATCATTTACAAAAAACAAATACAAACAATCCTCAAATATCATGACGATACATTGAGTGTAAGCAATAATCTCTCATAGCAAAGAAGTATCATATTTTGTAAGGTACGCGGAATGTGATAGAAGCTAACGCAATATGGAAAGTGATATCTCTATAGATATAAGACACATAATCGCGGCAAATAAATACATAATTGAGAAATTCACTAATATTGGAAACATTTTAACAGGATTTCGAATCATATTCTTGAAATAAAGACCGAATGTGTTGGCACAGGAGAGTTTAACATGTGTTCGGAGCGTTGGTATAATTAACCGTTTCCAGGCCAATGTTTTCAATTCAGAAAAAAAGAATTGAAAATTCATTTCAAAATAAAATATCATTCATGTTGTTTTCAAACAATTGTTGATTGTGGTTGACATAAAGATTGACTTTTTTGATATAGAAATAATTATTTAGATATAAAATGGCCACCGTGCAGAAATTTTTAAAAATTGGCTTTTTTTCCACATTTCAATCTCTATGTAGCATAAAAATTCCTGGAAAATTAAAAATCGATGCAAAATATCTAAAAGTCTTATACACATAGTTAAACACATCCACGTTAATAATAAGGTATAAAATATAATTATATAAATAAAAAGCACATTTGCTAAAATTCGTTCAAGTTCAATGTTCCCAATTCTCAATTGAAAACATTGGCATTAGTCATTATTCTGCGAAAGAAGGAATTTATATATTGTGGCTTTCCACTGAAAGAAAAATGGAAAGGACATTTATGATTCAAGAAAGAAAAAAATAACTTTCGGTTTTTAATAGTTTAATGATTTATTTCTCGCGAAAAAATAATCATTTTATCTGCAATCTGGAGATGGAATTATAAATGTGTCGAAAATCATTTATGCTTAGCCGGAATGATAATTCTCTAGATATTATTTCACCTAATCAATATTTTAATCTTACAATCCATCTAATCATTATATATTCTTATACCCAGAAGAAAACGGTACGCACAGGACAACGAAATTTGATTCATAAATTTGATTTTGGAGTGGCTGGAGTTGATCAGTTGCATAAATTGTGAGAAACTACCATCACATCTTCGCAAAAGAAATTGTGATAGATTTTCTTTGCAAAAACGTTATTGTTACCAATTGTGCTAATTAAAGCTTAGAAACATATTAATTCATCATATCTTCAATACAAAATTTCCCTCCACTGAGGAATAAAAAAGTGAGCATTTATTTTTGGACCCCTAAAACATATTTATCTACACACCATAATGATAGCTTTTCAGATTGGAATGGAAATCTCCAATATAGCACATCTCCAATCCAATATAGCATGTGACCTGTTAATTATGGGGATGTTAATGCTAGAATTATATATATATTCAATTATAAACATGAACACAATATATGCAATTATTACTGCACCATAATAATGCACCTACCTTTGCAGTCACGAAAATAATACTTGGCCGCCAAATGATAAAAGCTGAAAACATATAAAGTACAATGCGTTGTCGAAATAATTAGAGAATAAAACAGAATCAAAATTATGATTTTTTTTTTATTTATAAAATTTAAATTTGAAAATTACTGCCAACAAATTTAAGTAAGAAAATAGAAAATAACAAAATTGAACTGATGCACATTACCCATATTATATATATATTTTTAGCACAATCTTTATCAAATTAATAAATGTAAAAGATGCCCTTTACAATGGCCATTATAGAATATGATTACATTGAACCAGATTTAACTCAATCTACATTGAAGCATCTCGTTATGTACTGAAACTATTCTCTTCATCATTTTCGAATTTCACCGATAATTCATTTTCATCACAAATTCTTGAATTAGTGGAAGCACATAAGTGATATTGTATATCACTTGCATTCGATCTTAACATGGGAAACCAAATTTACTTTACTTCGAATTTTACTCGAAACACGTACTTGCACACACAGTTCGCAGGACCAACTTTTAAGATATCACCGCTAATTGTTGAACAACGGAGATCACGCAACACATACAGCAAGCCTTGTAGTTATAAACAGGTGATTAAGCTGTATTTTTTTATGCGCACAAGTTCTTCCAGCAGAACTTCTTTTAAAATCACATACATAACGAATATTTCGAGTGGCAGGCTGTTCAGAAGTATAATTGGTGTACTGCAGTCCAGGATTTTTTCATGGAGAGTTGAGTAACTTGGTCCAAATAAAAGTTCACTCATTCTACATTTTTTTGTAATCCACAGCTATTTCACACAAGTATTCTTTTTTGGACTAATGCAGTAATTCAGGGGCATGCCTCCAGTAGCCCGCAGATGCAATAACCTCTTTACGTTCTGTCCAACCGTCAAAAAAATTTTGAAATCACACAAAGGAATCTCTTCCGATCAGGCGACACTTTCTTTTTACGCACAAATACATCTGCAAAACAAGATGGCGAGTAAATAGCACCGTTGAATAAATTTGATTTATAATTTAATAAAGTTGAAACATTAAATGAAAAGACATAAAAAGTTAAGGCAATAAATATTTCGGTCGATTACTAAGTAAAAAATTAAGAAAAAATTAGATATTTAATAAAACTGTTAAAAATTACGGTTGAAATTTCAAAAGTTGTCAAAGATGACACAAGATACTAAATAAACTTTGGTGGCGAAGATTTAAATATTTAAAAATACTGATAAAGCCGAAAAATGATGTAGATGCACTTTTTGCAATCAAACATGACCAAATGTCAAATAAAAATGGTAGACACAAATTGCAGATTATCTCACAATACGACAAAATCACGTAGGGTCAACTATCCCTTGTTTCACCTATATCTGAATATTTTAGCATCTGATATAAACATGAGACGGCATGTTGCAACCAGATGAAAAAATTCTGAAATAGTTGTTATTGGTTGAGAAAAATTGAGTATTTTCTTCACTTTTAAAATTTCCAAAATTTGAGATGGGTTGTGTTGCTTGTTAAACGACAAAATATAAAAATAAGATCTATTAATTAAATTTTAAAAAGTGGAAATTAATTAAATTCTCTTTTAATCGAAATTTAAATATCTACAGGGCACCATTTAAATAAGGGCGACCCCTCTTAACTTCAGAACGACGGCAACTATAGTCATAAAAGTAGTATCTATATATAGTAAAAAGTTTATGCGTCATACGATGAGACCCCTTACAGCGTCAAATGGTCGCAAACTCCAGACTTAGCGTTCCTATCTCCAAAACGGTAGAAAATGGGGGGGGAGGGGAGAGATTATCAATCACAAAATTGTAGAGCGTTATCGATTCAGTACAAAAAGATACCTTCCACAGATTCATACAAAAAATAGAACTCTAAAAATGCACATTCGTTCACATTTTTGTCCGAAATTGTAACGTCACAAGACATGGACAAAAAGATAATTTATTTTTTGGACAAAAACTGACACAATTATACTTTTTCTTGTGAGAATAAATCAAAGAGAATATGTATGCGACTTTTCCACTGATATTGCAGGACTTTCGGTGGCGTATTACTGCTGTTTGAGGTAGCGCACCCAGGTAAGTACGAAAACGTGTGCAAAGTGAAATTCAAACAAGGGCTTATATCCATTTTAGATGACGGAGAGTACTTTGGACACCAAAAATTAAGGTATTATTGGGATAAACTTTTTTCTTTTAAACCGTTTTGTGGCGGTCACAGTTTCTGAAATCGAGAATAATCAAATGTGCACTTTGAGCGTTCTATACTTAGTATTAATCTGCACGAGGCATCTATTTGTACTAAATAAATAAAGCTCTACAAATTCGTAACCGACAATTTTCTACCATTTTTTTTTTTTTTTCGTTTGCGAGATGGGAACGCGAACTCCGAAGTTTGCCACTAAGTGGAGCTATAATTGGTCTCATCGTATACTGCATAGACGTTTTACTATACATAGACACCACTTTCAAGACTATAGTTGTCTTCCTTTTGAATTTAATAGGGGGTGGGTCTTATTTAAGTGGGCACCTTGTATAAAACACATTCCACTGTGAATAACGGAAATCCGTCTTGAAACCTCGAATGTACTAGAAGGCCAGGGTGCACCATCTCTTCCAAATATGAAAGACAACAATAATTGAATCGTCTCATGTCGAGTTTGGAAGAGTGTGCATTTTGTTCAGTGTAGTTAGTGTTGAAGACAAAATAGTTTTTGAATTGTATTGTTGCAATAAAGATTACTGTTAGGCATTTCAAAACTTGCGAGTCAGTGTGTTTCCAAAAAATAAGTCTTTATAGAAGGAATCAAATGATTTAGAATATTTTCTCGAGCATCATCACATTAGACACTTCTGGATCTAGATTGTTTTGGAGCAGGATTATATTTTATACACCGGAATATATCACTGTAACAATCTAAACCAGTTTTAATTGTTAAAATCTTTAATAGATATAAAGAAAGAAACATTTTACACACATTTCTAACAATCTTTATCCCATGGAAAACATAGTATCTTGGAAATAAATATGTTTTCGAAAGGCAAAAAATATTATGGCAAAAGTAAAAAGAAAGCAGCATTGATGTAAACAGACTTGAAACAGTTGAGATAACAAGTCAATCCATATTTATTAATTTTTGTACAAATAAATAATACTGTCAACGAAAGAATATTCTATGTTTAAGAATGAAACTTACAAATTAGTTGTAAAATTCGTCAAGTTTCATATTTCAAAAATTGAAACGGAAATCAAAATCCAAATAGACAAGATACAGCTAGTGGAAAATTTCAGAAAATATATTAAAATATTCCAAAACTACATCCATGGGAGAAAAATTAAATATTCTTTACTTAAACTCAATTTAAAGCAAAGAAAACTATTAAGGA
Source organism: Araneus ventricosus (assembly GCA_013235015.1). Classification (NCBI taxonomy): domain Eukaryota; kingdom Metazoa; phylum Arthropoda; class Arachnida; order Araneae; family Araneidae; genus Araneus; species Araneus ventricosus. The sequence continues at coordinate 7,499 of BGPR01051534.1, forward strand.
GAGGAATTTTCTGAATTTACAAATGATTAACTAAAAACGGATCAAACTATATAAGCCTTTAAATTGCACATAAATCCCGAAGTCGTAGTCAGATAAAGCATTTCATCATTTTATAGATAAAATATTCTAAATAACATACATGAAAGAAAAAATCCACGGGAGGCGATATAAAAAAATATACAATTCCAAAGCCATTCACTTAACATTAAAATTTTTACAATATTTTCAGACAATACCTTAACTGAGTGTGCATTAAAATATCTGAGAAAAAAACAAGCACAAGAAAGACATACAGGTTAAATCATTTGTTTCTAAAAAACGTGTACAGTATTTATAAATAAACTTACAAAAATGGTAATCCATTAAAATGTGCACTTTAGTAAATATAAGCTTTTTTTGTATCATCTTTATTAAGAATTATAACGTTTTATCATGTTATAATAATGCTTAAAAATGAAAGTGTACAAAAGACGGGCTTTTTTCCTCAGTAATGAAGCTAATACGGGATTTTAAATAAAATATTCAATTTCGCATAAAAGTATCTCTTTTTTTAAAATTCCACAAATAGTTATGGTTAATAACTAATAAAAATTCAATTTCTTCAGTTAAATCAAGGAAGGATTGAAAACAATACATCAATGAATTTACATTTAGCATATTTACATGCAATTTCTGATTTCATATTTTGATCTCTAGTCTTACAAGGTAATATTAAATAATTCAGTCGCATAAAATTTTCTTCACATAAACTTCATACATGAAATAAATTTCTTTTCAAGTTACATAAAGTCGTTAATTAATATTTCCAAGAGCTTTACCTATAAATTAAAATATAAATGCAAATAAAATTATTAGTAAAAGCATGTAGTGATTGACATTATTAGTCCATTTAAAAGAAATACAAGATAGACATTTGTTAAGATTTCCTATCCGTTTAAATCAAGAACTTCGTCTGTCTTCCTCTTCGCATAATAGAAAAGAATATATAAAATGCATCTTGGCAAAAATAAGTTCCAACACTTGAATGTTCCGAGGGATTTTTTCTGAATAACTTCAATAATTTATTCTTCTTTCGTCTTTTCTTTGTGAGTAATTTCATGCCGTTTGAGACCGTGTTTTCGTATGAAACGCTTACCGCAAAACGCGCATATGTAAGACTTCTCTGCCAGGTGGATTCTGTTGTGCATTTTAAGTTTATTTGACAGAGCAAATGCCTTTCCACATTACTTGCACTTGTAATGCTTATTTCCCGTGTGGATTCAGTTGTGACTTTTAAGATAACTTGACTCAGAAAATGCCTTACCACATTCCTTGCACTTGTAGGGCTTATTTCTCATGTGGCTTCTATTATGAATTTCAAGATGCCATTTTTGAGAAAATGCCTTGTGGCATAAAGAGAAGGTTTTGGCTGGAGATCGAAAAGAAGAGGAAAGGGATGTTGAAGGTTCGTTACTCATGTAATCTCTGCGTTCATTAGCATCGCATTTTTGATATATTGTCATTTTCTGGTCATCTTGAATCAGTCTAACAATAGAGAAAACAGCAACTTTATGTCTTTGAGCTCCCGAATTGCATGAAGGTCAGTGGCGGTTTTCGCACAGGCGTTAGAGGCGGCCGCCTCGAGACTCTAGGAGGCCTCAAAATCTATGCAACATAAGTACGTCGCAGTGTTAAGCCGGCGGCGAATTTACGACATTGCAGCCTTAATTCAATTTACAGAAAAGTTTCTCCTCTATAAAAAAAAGCAGTGAATGAAAACAATGGATCAAAGCACTGAGAGGAAATAAGCCTTAGTACATCATTACTGATAAATTACCCTGATGGTCACTCAGGAATCGTGTGGACAGTGGCGGTTTCTCGCAAAGGTGTTAGAAAGGTCGCCCTTGAATCTAGGGGACCTCAAAACTTATTCGACGTGCCTCGTAGCGACAGCGAATTTGCAATATTAGTAGGGCTAGGGGGCCTCAAAGCAATTTCTCGCCTATGGTCTCATTTTGACAAAATCCGCCAATGATGAAGGTCCATCTGTTGCAGGTCTTTCATCTTTAAAAACGTTTCTTTTATTCTTAATTGGAGATTTAATTATAGAAACAGGAATGTCTGTGCATACTTGTTTGGATTTCAGACTGTTTCGTTCAAGATTATTCTCGCCCTGTTGACCTGACCTGTCCTGACCCTGCTTCCTGACCGTCCATATGTGTATGAAGAGAATCTGTCAACAAAGTTCATCTGTTTCTCATCTTTCGCAGCCTCTTCCAGTTTCTCTGCTTCGTTTTCTCTATTTATTTGGTGAGAATGGACATATTTCAGACATTCGTGTTCAGTTGCCCATCTGCACTTTTCTACTGGCTTTGATAATTCACCGTGAGAAGAGACATATCTGGCTGGAGTTAGAGGTTCAGCCTGTTTCGCGGTTTCTATAGGAGCTTTCTTGCTGAGATCTAGAGGCTTGTTATCTATATCTTCCTAGAAATACTTTTTTATTTCTGTGAAGAAAAGTGAGATTAAATGCCCATGCAAACATAGTTAAAACATCTCTTTGAAACATTTGAAACTTTCATAAAGCATATAGAACTTTCTCCATTATTCATCTCGTATATACGTTAAGTTCGTCAAAGAAAGACCATAATTAAATTTTAAAAAATTATGACGCCATTCATTCATTCCTTAATTTAAGGTTTCTTAAAGGTTTTTTTAGAGAACTCCTATACGTTCCCAACAGACACTCCCAGCAAGGAATGGTTCGTAATAATGTTTAACCCCTTAACATACAATGATAATTACGAAAATCGCCCGGATACGCTTAAATGTCTCAAGTATCATTTACCATATTATATAAATTGAAATAAAAAATATCCCGAATGGGTGGTGTCATCTAATTAGGAGGTAATATAAAATCATTTATTAAGCATCTATATATAATCATATTTCAAGGTTTTAAGCAAATTTCTCAGTGACTGATATGCCATTTCGGGTATCGAACCATTGCAGATAACAATTTTCAACAACTTTTGTGATGTAGTTAACGTCATTTCAGCTTTTATAAAACTCGCTACAAGATTAAACCATCAAATCACTTAGAACAAACATAATAATAAATCAAAACCGTCATACCTTTGTCATTTTTTTTATCGAGCTATCAAATTACTACTCGATGCATGCCTGTATGTGAAAAGCAAACGTTCGAAAAGCATTATATTTACTAAGTATTTTGAACTGACTGAAAAGGTAATTTTATTTTACAAAGATGGTTGAATAACAAGTGTCATTGCTTTATTAGAAAATAAGTGGAAGGAACTGAGATGACAGCTCT
>BGPR01051535.1:0-10810 GCA_013235015.1 Araneus ventricosus
AAAACTCCAGCTACTTAATATTAGGTACTTTTTAATAGCGAAAAAAAATGGAACGAATCTTTAACTAATACTCAAAATTTGAGAATTTTCCGACTAATCTCAGACAACTGCTCACATATATGTAAAATAAGCTTGAGGCAAAACACAGAAAAGTTATTTGCTTACACTTGAAAAGAATGGTTTTTATTCTACAAAGCAAACGTCAATCATGAGCTAACGTATAGAATAGCATATTGTATTATAGAATATCTAGTGAATGTGTAGAGAAAGAATTATCAGTTTACAACACACGTCCGTTCATGAAATTGTTAGATGTTTAAGGAAATAACTGTATTTATACACTTTGATGGTTACATACACAATGAATCAATTGTCTGCATTTAGAACTAAATTATACATTGGGATTTAGATTCATTTTCGCATTTTCTGTTTCTTTTATTTGGAAAACAATATATTTTATGGTTGTGCTATCGCCCTCATCTAATGATTTTGAAAGTTACTGTGCATTCCAGGATCTTCGTTTATTTTTTTATTTTAACAACCACGTTTAACCTATATTTAAACCTAAACTTTGAGCCCTTTGGTCAGCAACCGTACAAGCAATATCATCCATGACATCCACATCTGTTCCGACGAAAACCATCAATCTTTAGCCTCAAACACTTAACCACCCATCCAACGTGCTAAACACAGTTGGCGCGAAAACGCGCACATATTCGAAATTTATATTTTAATATTTTATCACTCAAATCTCCTTTAATATTTCGATTTTCTCTCACTTCCTCAATGAAAGTTGATGATCCTCTTCAGTCATCCATCAAGACTCTAAAGCAAGTTTATCAGTGAGTCATTAACCAGTTTGCGATCGCCAAACTAGTGTATCTCTTCTACCAACACAAGCTCTCTATGCGCGCTTCATTTAAATTCCACAAATAGACAGGAATGAAGATAAATTTATAATATATCAAGCCCCAAATTAATTTATTTACAAAATTTTTAGTTATCACTTGTTCTTATAACAGTTATTTTAAAAGTCATTAAATTGCCCAGAAATATTTTAATGAAAATGCTTCTTATCATTTCTATCTCGAGCCGAAGTTTATGCTTTGCGGCAGTTGCTTTTCAGTAAAAATACTCATAAAGTATTCTATTTCTTAAATTAGTTTAAACTCTGAGTTACGCTAGATTTGTATAGAGTTACAAAGTCACCGTACCTTTTACTTTGGCAGCTTTCATTGGGCCGCGGTGGCCTAGTGGTAAGGTCTCGGTTTCGGGGCTGGAGGGTTCCAGGTTCGTGCTCCAGTGCCGTCCTCATCATCTGACCGGATTCAAAACGACGAGTTCCGCTCCAAAATAGCCCTCACGCTGCTTCAAAACGGGACGTTAATGTGATTAAAATAATATAAACCTGGCGACTTTTTCTTAGATAATTTCTCATCACCAGGATTTAGGTTTTTGTGGGGAAAAGATTGCGCTACATGTATTGCAAAAGATTTTGAAATAAACATGTGAATTTGGCGAGAGAGAGAGAGACTATTTAATGGATTCTGTTGTTTCCATCTTGATAAATAATACAGAAATCCTAAGGTTATTTTTAAAAATATATCTAAAGTTTCTATCTTTTTGAGGAGTGTTTTTCATCTCTAGATGAATCTCCTAACTGTTGTCATAATCCCTCTCATTTTGTTTGATATTTTACGTACGAATTTCCTTGACATTTCTGTGTAGTATTTCGTTAGTATCTTAATGCTCAACTCATGAAATTTTTTTAAAAAAACTTTTTAACAGTGAATTGTTGCATTTTTAAAATTATTTCTTTTAAAGGGAAAACAGACTTTATCTTCTTTATGACGTTTACGAGGACCCGGGGGATAGACCTAAAACCACAGTACAGCCCCATCGCCAAATTAGCCATCAAATATTAGTCACATGTTCATGTGAGAAATTCACTTCTATTTTCGAATTTAAATCACAATTCATTACCTGTTTCAAACTGAGTTTCAAGGGAGGGTATAGTATCTAATATATAATAGTTTCTGGTCAAAGTATTTTGAAAAAAGTCAAATTTTCGATTTTCGAATGCTTCATCTTTCTATAAATAAGCTATTCTATCGACTTTCGTTTGAGAAATGAATACAAATAATTATTTAAAAAAATCAAAATTTTAATAGACCACGTTTTTAAAACGGACTAAAAAGTATAAAATAATTTCTTCTAGCCCCATACAGATTTATAACCCCATACAGATTCAAAACGAAAAACGTGGGGCGCATGTAATAGATAATTGATGTATAAATAGTTTATTTCAGTCACTAACAATTTTATTGCAATGGAAATGATATGAACTGTTGTGTGAGTTTTCTTATAGACAGCTACTCCCTACACTCCTTACTATTAAATATTGCATGCGCCCCACGTTTTTCGTTTTAAATCTGTATGGGATTATAAATCTGTATGGGGCTAGAAGAAATTATTTTATACTTTTTAGTCCGTTTTAAAAACGTGGTCTATTAAAATTTTGATTTTTTTAAATAATTATTTTCTGCTTTTTAGTCTTCTGTGTGTGAAATTTTGCAATCGATTTTAAACATCTTGATGAGATTATGACGGAGACATGTGGCAAATTTCAGGTTTATTTCAGTTTCTCTTCACCTGATCATAAATAGAAAATTGTTATTTTCCTGAAAAAGTAAGTTATGTGACGCAGAGACCTTTGAAATATAATAAAAAAACGTACTGCGCATGCGCAAAGATACGGCCCAAATATGGGGTGCTTCGATTGTCCCATGGGTCATCCTTATACCCAAGAACCAAGTCCGTAAATGTTAATAGTTTTCGAGATATAATGAAAAACGTCCTGCGCATGCGCAAAGATATGGCTAAACTTTGGGGGTACTTCGATGATCCCATGGGTCATCCATATACCCAAGAATCAAATCTGTAATGTTAATAGTTTTCGAGATATAATGAAATACGTACTGCGCATGCGTAAAGATATGGCTAAAATATGGGAGTGCTTCGATGATCCCATGGGTCATCCATATACCCAAGAATCAAATCTGTAATGTTAATAGCTTTCGAGATATAATGAAAAACGTACTGCGCATGCGCAAAGATATGGCTAAAATATGGGGGTGCTTCGAAGATCCCATGGTCCATCCATATACCCAAGACCCAAGTCTGTAATGTTAATAGTTTTCGAGATAAAATGAGAAACGTACTGCGCATGCGCAAAGATATGGCCAAAATATGGGGGTGCTTCGATGATCCCATGGGTCATCCATATACCCAAGAATCAAATCTGTAATGTTAATAGTTTTCGAGATATAATGAAATACGTACTGCGCATGCGTAAAGATATGGCTAAAATATGGGAGTGCTTCGATGATCCCATGGGTCATCCATATACCCAAGAATCAAATCTATAATGTTAATAGTTTTCGAGATATAATGAAAAACGTACTGCGCATGCGCAAAGGTATGGCTAAAATATGGGGGTGCTTCGATGATCCCATGGGTCATCCATATACCCAAGAAACAAATCTGTAATGTTAATAGTTTTCGAGATATAATGAAAAACGTACTGCGCATGCGCAAAGGTATGGCTAAAATATGGGGGTGCTTCGATGATCCCATGGGTCATCCATATACCCAAGAACCAAGTCTGTAATGTTAATAGTTTTCGAGATATAATGAAAAACGTACTGCGGATGCGTCATGCAAAACATGAAATGACAGACAAACGGACAGACAGACAGACAAGAAAGCGAATTAATAATGCATTGTCATCTAGTTCTGAACTATGTTTAAAGTTTCAAGTCTCCAGCTCATCGGGAAGTTAGTTTAAAATCGATCGCAAGATTTGTACCGAACAGACAGACAGACAAGAAAGCGAGTTAATAAAAACGTTGTAAAATAGCTTTAACGTTGGAAAACATTACTGAAAATTGAACATTAATTGCAGCAAATGGTAGCATTGTTAGATGGGGAGAGTATATTGTTGAAAATCATTTTAAAGGTACAACATTGCTTTTTACACAATCTAAACAATGTCTAAAATCATTACTGCTAAGATGTACTCAATGAGAAGGTCTTTTCTCTGGCATCTTGAAATGTTATGGGGAAAATTATTTTCATTTCTAAAGAAATCAAAAGAAAATATTCGTGGAGCATCTTTTGATATTTGCAGTCTTCTGTTCAATGCAGGTTAGTAATGAATCTCTTCTGCAAGCAATTGGGTTTTTGAGAATTTAGAAAATCTCCAATTAGAAATATTCAATTCTCATTCACTTTTCTGCATAGGCAAAGAATATGTAAGCTCCGAGAATTTGGTTTCAATTTTTTTTTCCTTATCGAGAAAATTTGAATTTTTTTATTATCCTAAAATTTAATTTGCTTTCATGCAACTGTAAACTAGCGTTTTGATTCCATTTGAATTTAGTCTGAAATGAATACATTACTTGGAAACAGTTTGATAAATTGTTCTCGTATTTTCGCTCAAAATCTTTTTTGGTTTAAGTTTGCTTAGCAGGCAGTTTTAGTAAAAATGTGTCAACTTAATTCATTTCAAAATAATTGATAGTTTAATATAGAATTATAACACGAGGATGGTTCCAAAAAAGTTTACAAGGATAATAAGAAATTATTTATTAACAATAGACAGAAAATAAAAAACGGAATTAAGAGGCAGACTTGCCGTTCAATGTATGCATTAATATGCAAAGTTAGATCATGTCTCACGTTAATCCGACTCAAGCGCTCTTCGTCCGTTCCACCTAACGCTTATCTTCGGTGCATTACTCTTCTATGAATCACGAAACGAGCCATATTGTGTAAATATATGATAAATTCGAAGGAAGACTCTTCCCTTTGATTATTATTAGCTACTTACTAAGGATTGAAAAGCAAGATGAATCCGGAGCAAATAATCAAAAATTAAGAATTTTCGGCTGATCCTGATCATCTACAGTACATAAATTCGATTCGATAAACAAAACCAGTTCTTTGCTTACAATTGAAAAGAATGGATTTTATTCTAATAAGTAACTGTGAATCACTAGTCAAATTATACCTTAACTTGTGGTGATGCAGACAGAGAATGTTTTACACGCTTCAGAGAGTTTCATGCGATATTTTTTGGAATGCCTCGATATTTTACGAGATAAGCGAATTATACTTTTTGATGGTAACATATTAAATGAAACACTTGTTTGTATTCACAAGGGAGTAATATAATTTGGTATTTATGTAATTTAACATTTTCTGTTTGTTCATTTTATTTGGAAAACTAAATGTTTTGCCCTTTAGTTAATCTCCTCAGTCAATGCTTTATTTTTATTCTATTCTTGAATTTGTATTGAAAATACTTGTATAATCTCAGTTTTGCAAGTCACTGTTCAGATGTTTACGAGTTTTCTAGTCTTTATTTCAAACTATCTTTTAAATACATGTATCAAAAATTTAATTACATAAATTAATACTTTTATTGAGTCCAATTTCGAATCCAACATTTCTGCAAATTTAACCAGTGTACATATACAACTTTCGAATTAATTAAACGATCAATAATTTAAAAAGATGTACTGTTTCGCCTTTGTTTAGTTCAACACATAAACATTTCAATAGTTAAAGGGTAATTGTTAACATCTAAACAATCAAAGGCAGATCAATGTGTTTCGTTATTAATAGTTCTGTTGTTATTCGATAAACGGTGAAAAAAGTTTACTTTAAGAATACTTTCCAGGTGGGAAGGAAGAATACTTTCCAGGTGGGAAGGAAGAATACTTTCCAGGTGGGTGGAACGTGGCCAGGAGAGAAGAGCCTAAGGAACAGACGAACAAAGAAATAGCCGATTGTCATCCATGCTACAACATGCGAGAGAACGCCGTCTAAATGTTATTGAAGGACAAAATAACCATCAGATACAAACTTTTTATGCAGCTAGAACTGTTCTGAACTGAAGAACACAACTGTGGAGAAATGGACAATCTCTGTCTGAAATGCGGAGGGTTGTATTTCCGGGATGAAAAGAATACCAGAGGAATTTACACTCATTGTTGTCATAATGGAAATATAATTGAGCAGGCTTCAGTTTATCCAGTGGAAATGAAAGGATTGATGGGTGGCTCCTATGAATTATCAGTGCATTTCAAAAATAACATAAGGTCGTACCGGTGATTCAATGGGTGCACAGATTGCACCGTCTACAGGGAGAGGAGCGTATTGCTTCAGAATTCATGGCCAAATTTATCACAGGACCTGTCTTCTACACCCAGCTGAAGCAGGAGGTGAAAAAACTAATACAACACACTTCAACAATATTATAACAAACATTAAGCATATGTCACGTGACCTCAGGTATTATTAGATTTAGCCCGTGCAACGCCGGGCCATACAGCTAGTTTCAGTTAAATGAATATCTTTATGCAAAAGGTAATCGGCCAGAAAAGGCTTCGACATCATTCGTAAGTATAATTTTATTCAGAGACAAATATTGTAGCTAATTAAAACTGTTCAGAATTATTTCCATTTTCGTGAAAGTTTTCTGTAATGATATTTTACGATAAAAGCGAATTGATATATATATATATATATATATATATATATATATATATATTTCAGAAAGATATATTGTCAGTGAAAACTGGACTGGAGTGAAATGAGTGCTAATCTGGCGGCTAATATTTCGTTGATAACAAATTTAAACATTCTAGAATATGAACGGGAGAGGAGTGATCTGATATAAACTTCTAACAAGTTAGTAACGTATTTGTTAAGGGAAAAAATATTTTATTGCTTTGTAACCATTTTCAAATTCAAACAATTTTAATTGTTTCTCTGGTTTTTATTACTGGATACATTTCCATTAACCGAACAGCACGCAGAAAGAGTCACTTCCCAGCGACTGTTCGCCAAACATAACCAATAGCTCTTGAATAAGTAAGCTTAGTGGATGTTTGTTAGCACCAAAATGGAATGTTACACGTTTATGTCGCTTATCAACTAAGAAAATATCTAATTCAAGATTGGTGCAATGAGCAAAATAAAATCGCGAAGAGTATTAAACATTGAAATTCTGTTTTCAAAAAAGTATAATGCTCGACATTTATATCCAGAGCATTTTCTAACTAAATGATGCGCTCGGATAATTCGTTTTTAATGGCATTCCCTTCTGTGGAATGTTAACTGAACGAATTTATTTATAATCAATAATATAATTTTATTATAATAAATCATCCAATTAATTATAAAGATTCAATTATATAATAGTCCATTTGTTAAAAAAATTATTTTATATTAAGAAGCATTCCGTTAACGAAATGAAAAAGAATTTCGATTTGTTTTCTTAAATTTATGTTTGTTGGCGGTGGGATTCATCTTAAGAAATTGTTTTTCTCTTTATTAGGTTCCTGGATCCTTCAAGACAAAAGAATGAGATGATATGCTACTGCCATACCGACCCATTTCGAAATTATATCATGGCAGGTAGACGTTTTTTGCTCAAAACATTTTTTAAGAGCATTATATTCGTTTTTAAAAATCTTTAAATTCGAGATATTCATGAGTCGGCATCATCTACTTGTCCCATCCTCTTTTAACTTAAATTTCATTTCTATTTGTTGTTGTTGATTTCTGTTATATATGTATAGGCCAGTGTGTTGATTCCTAGCATTGCACGAGGTATACACATGTGGTCACTGCGCGATCCGCATGAGCGAGGGGACCTACTAGTGTCCCTGTCCGACCTGAGTGTGTCGAGGTGTGCCTTTGTGGATATTTCACGATTTGCATGAATCGACATCCTCTCCTTTTCCCGTATTTTTTTTGAAATTTCATTTCAATTTTAGACTGTTTATTTCTGTTATATATGTATAGGACGTTTTGTTGATTCCTGGCATTTGGCGATTTGTACACTAGTGTTCGCTGCGCTATTTATATGATATGCTTCAAAAAGATCATATTTTGTAAATCTTGCAGTTTTGTGTGAACGCGTGTCATAATGACCATATTTGACAGTATCGGGTAAAGGTTTTATCTACATAAAATTTCTTTTTTAAGGTATTGCTGTTATATCTAAAGATGAACAACTTCTCTTTAAATTTTTTCAGAATCTGTGAAGAGGCCATTGTGGCTACATGCCTATGCCATGTCGCTCTCTCTTTTAAGATGTGATAAAAGTGTGAAATAATTCCTTTTCATTTGGTAATTAATGTTTGTCGTCAAACACATTTATTGACAAAAGTATTGCTCTTTTATTGGCAGACGCCACAGCATTTCTTTCAACGTTTTCAGGAGCAATAAGGAGGAGACAATATGTTGACATACCCGTGTTATGTCGGGTGGCGGTGGGACTCAGCTTAGAAAAATAGTTTTACTCTTTTTTAGGCTCATGGATAATTCAAGACAAAAGAATGACATGACATTCCCCTGCCCATGCGACCCATGCTGAAATTATATTATGAAGGGTAGACGTTTTTTGCTCATAACATTTTTAAGTGCATTATTGTCGTTTTTAAAAATGCCGCAAACTCCCTTTTTTATTTTTTCCCGGATCCGTTAAGATTTAGCTATGTGGGGTTGTGCCAGCGTCATGTAGGGTGGTGGTGGATCTCAATTTCAAAATTTAAATTTCCCTTTAATGTCTTCTGTCTCTTTTAAAGCAAAAAAAATTAGGCGACATGCCCATGTCATGTCAGTCTATGAAGAAATCGTTTCATATCCTATAACATATGACTTTTCTTGTACAAATAATTTCCTTTCAATTGTTTTCCCGTTATTATTTAAAAACTTCACTCCCTCTGTTTAAATGTACCCGACATGAGTAGTCAGTGTGTTGATTCCTAGCATTGCACAGGGCATACGTTAGTGCGCGATCCGCATGAGCGAGGGGATCCATTAGTGTCGAAATGCAAATATTTGTCTATTAGTATATCATCCAATCATTATAAATGGGAAAGAAATCGCCAATGACGTATACTGTTAATCAGTTTCATTGTCAAATGGTTGCAACTATCGACTTGATAAAGAATGGAAGGGCAACTTGAGAAAATAAAAATTTAAGGTATAACAGGAAAATAGCCTAATATTTAACAGGTAGACGGAATTATTTGCTCTTAGCGTTATGCTTATTATTAAGCTTTACCTAAAAGCAGTGCCGACTCGTCATTTAGGTCTGCAGAGTTGCAGAACTCACTAAAATTATTTTAAAAATTCGTGTTTTTATTATTTGCTTACTTTTCCACTCTGAGAGTTCAATTATTAACGAAAAAAGAACACAGAAAATGAATGAAAAAGTTAGACAGACACTGGATGGGGCTGCACACCAAATAGTTTTGGAAGGCACTATACTCATTGGGTACAACTGAGTGATATAATGGACGAAGCCGAATAGCTGTTCTTTACGTCTTAGAACTGGAATTTCGGAAACTCCTATTTTGCGTAGAAACCAACTAATGTTCTTTTTTTTCTTTTAATCTTACCTACGATTCGCCTTCGCGCTCTCGATTTTTTTTTTTTGTCATTGGCTGTTTGCAGGTTTCGGATTCGGGACTCAACGGGAACTTGACTGGTTCCTACATATTCGATTTCTCTTATTAAAACGGACCTTACCGGAAAAAAGGACAATAATTATCTAAAATACAATTCAGATAATTGCAATTGCAAGTTTCAACTATTTGAAGGTAAAGCTATTTTGAAAAATTGCATTTCTGTTGTATTCTAGTAATATTTTTATAACACTGCTTATTTCTGGGAAGATGAGCCTCACTGCTGATATGTCACCGTGAACATTTTTTGAAAGTTCACAAGATGAACTATTTTTGTAAATATTTCAATTAATGTATTATTTGACTAGTTTTTAGATTTAGCAAGAGTTAACAAATACATTGTCATTTCCTGATTCTTCCCTTTAAATATTTTTAAATATGTATATTATCCCTAAAATGTACGTCGAAAGACTGTATCAAACATCATTTTGAGGTATGAAAAAATGGTCTAAGTCAACTACTTTGTCTTCTTATATATTTGTAAGTCTTGCAGATAGATACGTATTTGTATAGATGAATGTAAAAGAAACATTTTACTAACTGACATTTTTGCTATATGGTTTCTGTATAAAAATCTAATTCTTGTAACATTTTATTAGCAATCCCATTGGATATCAAAGTATTTTCATACAAATTTTTACCTTTGATGAAACTTTGTGATTGGAAATATATGTCTAAAATCAATATTTAATGAAATGAATGCTTGTTCCACTTTTTTGGGACACCCTGTATATGGTAATGCATGATATATTGCAATATGAAAATATGGTTCTTTGCCGTTCTGTCAGCCTTATAATTTAAAGAATGATAAACTTCGAATCTGAACTGATATTCCACAATCTCATCAGAATTTATCTGTTATTCCCGATTAAATTTCGTTATGTCTAATTTTAATTGTAATTATGCTTGACTTTGTTCCTCGAAGCCTACTGTCGAAATTGAAATAATTTAAAATTTGGCATAGTTAGAAAATATTTTTGTTTTAATCTTAAGATTTTTCATTTTAAAAATAAATGTTTCTTTTTTTCAGTAATTTCAAATTAAAATTGGTTAACTGGATAATTTTAATTTAAAATAATCTATATAAAATTTAATATGGATTATCTTATACAACTTGTAAAATTCTTATTTTGCTGATTTAAACTTAATACTCCTACTCAGGTGATTGAAACAGCTGATCGCCAAAGGCGGAGAGAAAACAAAACAAAGAATTACTGTAGAAATCTTATATAATTGTATCTTATTCATTCCTACTTAAAATAAAA
>BGPR01051536.1:0-10810 GCA_013235015.1 Araneus ventricosus
GTAAGTCATATTAAACTTGCACATAGTTTGCAATCTGCTGGTAGTCTAGAAAACTTACTTTCTGAATATCTCTCTGAAAGAATCATTTATTTCATTTTTTTTTCATTCACATAATTTTATACTCAAATAGGTGGCAAATTTATAAATAATAAAAAAAGGTGGCAAGGAAGTGCTTTTTTTTTTAGTAAAACAATTATGATTGCTACTCTATGGATTTGTCTTGAATGCACCAAATTAAAGTGATCTAAACAGCAGAGAAAAGAACTTTTAAAGAAAGAAGAAAATGTAGAATTACAATAAAGTTTATGAATTTTCATTCCAAGAAATGGATATACACTTGGGGAGTTAAGAATTGATCCATATACTTACCATTTGGATGGCCTGTAGCAATAATTGCATTATAAGGATTCTGGCACATTATATTCAAACGACCAGCATTTGTGTAAGTTTCTTTAACCATTTTTCCAATAGAAACATCTAACCAAGCTAGGAAACCTTTTTCACTCTGAAAAATATTAGAGAAATGCATTATAATCATTAATGCCATAATTTTTACTTTCACATATACAAAGAGAAAGTATTGTAATTGTTAAAAAATTCGAACCCGAGATTTTGATGAATCTCTACATTTTAGACCTCCCTGAGTCCGAAAAACACAATTTTGGAATTATTTCTGTCTGTCTGTGAACAAGATAAAGCCAAAAATATTACAGCTACAGGGATGAAATTTAGTATGTGATCTTGACACATAATTTTTAGCTTTCTATCAAATTTTGGACAAATCTGTCTACGGGAAGTCTGTCTGACCACGTTCATGTGAACACTATAACTCAAAAACTTGACTAGCTAGATAGATAAAATTTAGTACACAGTTTTATCATTAGGAATGTAGATCCATATCAAATTTTGGGCCAAATTCGTGAAAGGGTTGACTGTCTGTTAGTCTGTATGTAATCACATACTTCTGAAGACGACATCTTCTAAAAGAAATGACTTAGATAAATGAAATTTCGTATGCAGTCTTGAAACCCTAACTGTAGATTTGTCTCCAATTTTCATTTAAATTGGTTAAAAAAAAAGGTGTTGAAATTGCATATTCGTTTCCCCCCCATTCTACGATGCAAAATAAAGGCGCAAACGTTGCAGCGTTTCCTCCCTCATGTTAATCGTATGCGAGAAAGTTTCGGGGAGACAACTCCCACTGGTTTTTCTATTAAAATGACCAAGTTGGTTACGGGAACAAAGACAGATAAAATATCATGATATTTCAAATTTACAAGATCATCTACAGTCATAAATCTACTATACTTTAAGCAAACATAAATTTCAGTTATTACATCCACTAATTTTTCTTCAATATATGCATAACTACTATTACAATGTTACTATTCACAATGTTGAAAGTAATCACAGAAAAATTTAAGTATTAAAAGATAATCCGTTAATATTCCAAATTAGGCCAATTAGGTAAGCAATTTATCTTTTTGTTGTTGTTTCTTATTCCACTTTTTCTAGTCCTCAGCTAGACCAAGTCCAAGAGTCCGCTCGCCCACAGAAAATCACGAACCAGCGCAGGACTTTCAAAGAGGTTCCTCTTCTCCAGCTCCATGCATGAGAGCAGATGGTCTGGAGAAGATTGGTGTGTATTGTACTTGAGGCACACAGGAAAAACCTTTCATCCCCGTACATATGAAAGTGTGCAAGTATGTCCACTAATAAATCTTGTTATGGTGGTCTGCAATTTCCTATTGCCCCAGGATGTTTTTGTTGGTACCAGTCATGAATAGGTGGGATTCTCCAGGTCCTGTTGTTACCGGCCCTGACTTTTGAGAAAACTTCACTAAAGGTAAGTAGACCTCTATTTTCTAGTGGTTCAGAAGAGTCCTCCTTGGCCAAGCCATTAAAGAAGAGATCTACATGGGAGGGGATCCACTGCAAATTAATGTCATTGTGAGAAGAGTATATCCTTAGTTTATTCACAATGTCCATGCCAGTTTTATCGCCAATGTTTCGTCAATTACTTAAAAATTGAATAGAACTCCTACTTTTGTAAAAATCCAGATATCGCAAGAGTTGTTATTGGAAATCATATGATCCAAAGCTTGTTGACAGGCTAGCAGTTCCGATCTAAAAACCGAACAGAAGTTTGGGTTGTGCTTTTTAATTTTTGTAATGGCATCAGGGGTTTTAATTACGCCACTGCCAGTGTTACCACTATCATTTTTACTTCCATCAGTGAATATCCGAACTGACCCCAATGGGGTATTATGGATTGTCTCTAAAGCCAACTGCTTAAGAAGTACTGGATGCTGATCTTTCTTACTACTGAAAGAATAATTTCTCATGAAAGAAGACCCTCAGAAGATCCTCCAGTGAATTCAGGCAGGGCCCCAGGAAGCAGGATTCTACTTCTGGAAATAACAGATTCAGTTTAGCTGCCCTGCTGAAGGGACTGTCTCTTTTTAATTGTTGAGCATTTCTCCAGACTTTTCAATAAGTAGCAGTATGATGTTGGTCTCCATAGTTGTATAGCTTACAAAAATATCTTGAAATGTTGGGAGACCATCTCATAGTCAAAGGTTGGAGATCAGCCTCATACAGAACAATCTCATTAGGACATCTATTACATAGACCTATAATGATCCGCGCAGCACTTAGTTGTATCCTTTCGAGTTTCTTTAAATTGGTAGCAGATGCTGTCTGCAAAATTTGAAACCCATATTCCAATATGAGTCTAATAAAGGATGTATAAGTCGTCCTGAGGGTACTTTTTTTTTACATAGTTATACTTTAAAAACATATATGCATCAAGAATGATTTCAGATAAACAAATCATAACCATTGATTAAATAAAATTTCTTTTCTCAACATTCACAAAAACTCTACATTACATTGAAAAGATTTATGCGTAGCTGATTATTTAAGGCAAAGTTTATTAATTTCTGAGTTTGCATACAAGAATTAAACACAAGTTCTATGTATTAAATGAAAAGTATTAACTAATTTATTCTGGATAAGTATCCATTGTAAGACCTAAATAACCAGCATAAATAAATAAAATATTCATTTAAAAAAGTACTTACTGCTGTAGCTAATAAGAAATGATACGGCAAGAATTCCATTTGTAGAACACGGCTAAGTTTTTTAATACAGTGAAGTTCTGTTCCTTTGTTATCATAGATGTAAACCCATTCTTTTTGGGCAGTTGCAAACATAGTAGGTAAATGCAGCCAACATATATCATGAATAGACTCCATAACATTTATCTCACACAAAAGTCTTTTTGTAACCCAGTCCATAGCAGCAACATGTCCACGATGGCCTCCAAGTAGAAGATGTCTAAAATAATAAACAACATTTTTCTTACATTTTAGAGATTAAAAAAAAATATTTATAAGTTACAAGTAGCTTTAAAGTGCTGCCCAAAGCATATATATAAGTTTTGTATATAAGTAATTACAATTACGTAAATTAATTCATTTATACATTAATGAAAGCCGTGAATAATTTTTACCATAGATTTCTTAGATAACAATATTCTTACCTTCCATCTCTTGAATAATTTAACTTGTAAGGTCCAAATTCTGTCAGTGATAAGGAAAATAACTGGAAAATGAATCATAAATTATGAATAAATAAAAGTTCATCTTTCATCATGTTGACGACATGGTAAAAAAATAATCTGCATCCATAAATAATTATTATTATAAAAGAGTAACACTTTATACTGAATAAATAAGCATTAAAACCTTTTTTTTTAAATTTTTTATGATTTAAAAGTATTTGATTTGCATCACTACAAACTTATTTCATGAAAGGTAATCTTCATGATAGAATAGGATATCAATAATGTTAACCAGACTTATAAAAACATGCGAGAAATATTCCTAATCACTTTATTGATTTTATAAAAATATATTTTTTCAGGGAAAGTAATAATAATAATAATAACAACCCCAGTATGGTTACGAGCATTACAATGAAATACAAAAACACCAGGATTTCATATTATTCTGTTTAAGAGATAATCTTTTTTTTTTAAAATCTAGACATTGATTTAGTTATTTAATATGGTATGTATTATGAATGGTAGTTTTTTTTTATTATTTAAAAAAAAAACCTATCATTCTAAATTCATACCCTCCATCATTCCACCAGAGGACAATTTGACTATATATTAGTAATTCTAATTCAACAAATTGTTTCCATTATAATAATATATGCAAACTGCATTGTATCCTATTACTCCATTATAATACAAACCTTGGAAGCACTCGTTATATCAGCTTCTTTAGCAATATCTTGTTGCTGAATACGATAGGTATCTTCGTTTTCATCAGGTTCAATATATCTAAGAGGGAAGTAAAATAAATAAAATACAACCATCTTTAATTTATTTAAATATTTTAAATACAAACCTTAACATTATCACAACCATAAAAAATGTTAAATATGGAATAAAATAAAATACCAAAACATCATAACGGAATGATTAAAATAAACTTATTTTAGAGTAATTAATATCACAAATTTTATTAACAAGAATAGTCATTTGAACTTGTCACTTCAATATTTTCTCTAAAATACTATTGACTCGTAGGGACAGGTGGGATAAAATGAACAGTCTACAGAAAATGGACCATAATTGTCAAATTTATTGCTTCATGGTGTGCTGATTTCTTTAAGGTAATTTACATCATAAGCAATGTTGTAACTAAATTTTTTGATTTGGTAACATTCTTTTTAATTTACACTGGCAATATTTCTGGTTTTATGTTTGGCTCTCTGCATGGAAACATCAAGTTTACTTTTCTCCAACTGTTTGTGATTCAAAGTTTTGCAAATTTGATGATACATAGGCTACTTTTATTCCTAAGGAATATATTTCTATATCAAAATAAGTTGCAATCATTCTACTTTAAGAGTAGTTTAAGTAAAGTGGGGTAAAATGTTCATAGTGATAGGCTTAACTATCAGAGTATTCCAGATTTAAAAGTTTTAATTTTGATAAAATTAAAATTTTTAAATCTGGATGAGACAGGATTAGGTACAGATTCCAGATACAGAGCTGTGTTCATTCTGAAGACATCAGGTAATACTTTACAAGCAGTGAAACAATGTTCACTGTTATTTTTTGCATTTCTGCTAGTGGAAACTATTTCCCACATTCTACAGTGTGTTCCTATAAGGGTGAACAAATGTTGCAAGACATGCTTCCTTCAACTTCAAAGGAAGTGGTGGCAACTCCCTCAATTTCAAATGAAGTTGATGAATTTTCTGCAGTTTCAAAAGGCACTGTTAGTTCTCCATTGAAAGAAATAAAATAAGCTATTCTTAGCATTGTCACCTCCAACATCTAGTGAAACAAAAACTGCCTTGCAGAATTCCAAAACAAAAAGAGAATGTGTTCAGGCAACAACAGGCGAAGTGCTGACAGAAGATATGGTTAACATACATCTTCCAGAAGAGCACGAAATGAAGAAAGCATGAAATTCTTCCAAAACTGTGGTGAAGAAATCTAGTGTTGCAATTCAGAAAAAAAGGCAAAGTGGAAGAAGCCTAACACCACCTTTTGGACAAAAGGAGTTTCCTCATGATTGTTAGATACAAGTGAAGTGCTATGGCAAAAAGTCAATTAAAATTTTGTTAGACAAATTTTGTCAGCAGAAAATGGCATATTTACAGTCTTGGTAAATCTCCACTTGGAGAGAAATACACATTTCTTGAAAATAATGATGTAGATGAAGTTGAAGCTAAACAGACCGCACAAATACTGGATGAACCAATGATCAATAGTAAGGAGCATTACACTTTTAATTTCTAGTACTCAATTCAAATGTTAATATTATATCTGAATGTGTTTAATAAAGGGTGTTTTATCTACTTTCTAGTTTATCTTATCGATATAATATGATTTTTATGAGTAAACTCATTTTACCTCACACTATGGGGTAAAATGCTCAGCCTAAAAAAAGCAATGATTAAACAGTTTTATTGTTTAAAAAAGAAACTAAAAAATTGTAGCAACTTTCAGATAGTGTAATGTAAAATATCTGTTTAAAACTGCAAACATTTTATCTAATTTTAGGGGTGGAGTTTAGCAAAAATTTTATGGTCATTTTACTACACCTGACCCTTATTAAGGTAATAATGAATATTAAAGCTAGAACCTTTCTATATTTTACTTGATAAAAGTTATTTGCAAAATAAATTAAAATCAACAAAAGCAATTGCATAAATTTAAAATATAATAGATTAAAAAACAGAATTACCCAGCCTCTTCTGTTAATAGCAATTCATTTCGTGCAGCCTGTCGAACAGATTTTCTAAATTTCTTATCTGCTTTTATCAAGTC
This sequence comes from Araneus ventricosus, assembly GCA_013235015.1. NCBI lineage: Eukaryota > Metazoa > Arthropoda > Arachnida > Araneae > Araneidae > Araneus > Araneus ventricosus. The sequence continues at coordinate 6,356 of BGPR01051536.1, forward strand.
AATTTTATGGTGCTTAGTTTTGATGCCATGCTAGAAAAATAAAAGCACAGACAAACATTATTTATATATTTAGGATTTCCCTCTCAATATACTCCAAGAGTTTTCAAGAGACATTCATACATCCTAATCAGATTTAATGTCTGTTTTAAGTTAACATATTAAAAATCACCAGAATATCTTATCTTCCTATTTTTCTTTATGTTAAATCTTTGTAATTGTAAATATTTTTTGTAAAGGCATGTTTTACAGTTAAGTATAGATTCAGGAGCAAAAAAATCCAAGACTATAAGATAAAAATCTACAAACATAAATCAAAATCACAAAATTTGTATACATTTTTACAATTTACAGAAAAATACCTCATTTCTAGAATGCGAAGTAACAGTTAATTTTAATCTTTGAAGAACACAAAAATCGTTATACTTTTTTTTATATTATCAAATATCTTTTGTTGATAATTTTTTCAAATACAGAAAAATTTTGTTACGGTGGTTTTGGGGACAAATCTTGTTTGGGAAGCAGGTCTTGAGACTCGGTGAATATTGGTTCTCAAGATACATGGAAACTTCCAGGAAGTTTGATCCCATACCTTGCCAGACTATAAAAGGAGGATAACTGTTCTGAAGATGAATTTTAGAGTTGGTCTAGCTAGCCAACACAGTGAAGTCTAGTGAGCTTTGCGATCATTTGTATAATTTGTGCTCTATTGTGTTTCAGTTATACAAGCACATTTCTTCAAATATTTTAATTTGGAGCAGTTTACTGTAAATAATTGGCTGTAAATTAAATTATTTTAATTCAAAGAACCTGCTTCATCATTTGTGCCTCCGTTTGAAAGTGAAAGACAGTACACAGTGCAACAACTGGTATCAGGAGTGGGTTTGGATTTTCCTGCGAATGTCTGTGATCAGAGCTATGGAGAATCAATTTGAGAAACTGTTTGTTATGATAGCAGAGATAAAAGCTGGGCAAAAACTCTCAGAGAAAAAAAAAAAGGGATAAGAACAACTGATGATTGAGATGAAAGAGACAAGATGAAATAAAAGTGGAACTCCAAAAAAACAAGACAAGCCTTTCAGGACTTCCAGCACCAAATAGAAACTGAACAAGCACAGTTTAAAGCCAAAATAGAAGGAAAATTTCAAAAAGAACAAGATAATGTAGAAGATAAAACATGCAAGCTAAAAACCAAATTCAAGGCAGATATAGAGGAAGTTGAGAAGAAAATTAAAGTGTTAGGTGTCCATTCAAACATTCCTTCCCTGAATCTTGAAGATATAATTTCTCACTCCAACATCAAATTATTAATTTTCAATGGAGAAACACCATGAAGTGTATTTAAAACTCAATTTGACTCTGTTTGTGACAATAAATAGGGCAACTCAACTAGGGCCAGCCAACTCATTGCATCTCTCCATGGACCAATAGCAGAAGTCCTTCAATTAGCCCTGCCAGAAATTGAGAAAGCTCTTGAATGTCAATTCAGAGAAGGACACCTAGTGGATTATCACTGAATGGACTTGAAGGCATGTTGTCAAAAGATGGGGGAGAATCTGCAAGAACTTGTGACAAATGTCAAGAGGTTGATAAATTTGGCCCTGCCGATGTTTCTACAATTAGTGACAAGAACAAACAACTCATTTGTCGGATGCCAAGGATCTGAAATTGGCAAGGGTATTTGTGATGAAATACGAGTCAGTGAAATCAGTTTCCAGAAAAACCAGATACATGCCGACAACTAAAATAGAAAATATGAACCCCCAAACCCCGTCATCAATAAAAGCTTTAATTCGTACATTGAAAATTTGTTGCAAAAGAGCAGAGATAATGTTGAAAATCTGAAAATTCAAAAAATTATCTTTTTTACGACACTAATTTAGTTGCTATACAATTTTTTTCTCTATTTTCAATAAATTTTTAAAAATATTTTTAGGCATAATTTACAACAATACTTTTCATTGTTGCAATGAAATTCAAATGGTTTTCATTTATTTAAACAAATATTTAATTTCATGTTTCTCTTCCACTGTTGGAAGTTAAGACAATGGAAATATATTGAATTTAACTTTCTTTGTTTTTGTTTCATCAATTTTTCAGTGAAATCTGTAAACACAGACCTCCAAGATAAGTAAATATATTAGGAAATATATTCAGTAAACTAAATGATTATGGTTGCAATGTTTTAATCCAGCTAACAAGCTGCTTGAATGTAAATGTGTTGAGCCATTTTAATGTTGAAATCAAATGTATATTTTGCCTTCAGAAAAAAAAAAGTGAATTTGGCAACAACAACGAGCAACTAGATGTTACATGCAACAGACAATTACTTGACTCCATTAGGGATGTTCATGTAGATAACGAACAGAACAGGGGCAAGACTACTGAAAGAACATGGGTTAAATGTCTATCACAATTTGAAGTTTAAAATTACCTTGTTAAGGGAAACACGAATATCAAATTACACATAAGAGATTCAATTGAAGCTATATTCCTGGCAAACAAGTTGATTGTCAAAGGCGGCTAGTATAAAATAAGTTTAACAGTATTTATAAGAACCTTAGAAATGTTCATTATCAAAGTTTGATCACATATTCCTAATGATTTCTTTCAAGTCAATGAATACTTCTAAATTTATTTATACACAGCTTTGTAAATAGTAAAAAAAAATAATGGTTGAAATCAATTTTTCTGTATGGTTGCCAAGGGTCCCGCAATTGTAATAAAACTAGTTCAACTTGATTGTATAGGTTACTATATTGTTAATGAGTTCCACCATACTGTTCTTTAAAATGCAACCATATAGGAAAGTAGATTTTAACCAAATTAATATGATATGATAAAACACATTAACTTACAAAATCTATTCTTTTACCCCTTTGGTACTTTTTTAGTTTTTCAATTGGAACTTGTGGACTTCCATGATAAGGATCAAAGCTACTTTCAGCATTCATGTTTATGTTTGATCTAAAATATGTTAAAATAAAACTTTTAAAAACAAAATATTAAAAGAAAAATGCGAGAGAAACTGGATTATCACAAGCATTGGGAGGTCTCAGAAATCTTTGTATATATTTTAGTTTGCCAGAAAATTCTCCCCATTTACATACGTAACAATAAAAACAAAAAAAAGCAAAGTAATAATTTTATCAAAAGAGAATTATGATCAATTTATGTAATGACTTTTAGTAATGCTGTAGAGCAGTGGTCCCCAACCCCCAGACCGATACCGATCCATGGATCAAATGATACCGGGCCGGCCAAAGAACATTAAATTATTTCCATTTTTATAAGCTTTTATTCAACTTGACTGTCTTCCTTCAAATCTTGTGATCGATTTCTTACCCACTTCAAATCGAGCGATACACTTTGAATATGGCAACCTCACGTAAGGTTGCAACAACGGCGTAGCCAGTCAATCATCCCCATTTCGGAGCAATTCCAGACTCTGACTACAAATATAATCTTTCAGCATTTGTTGTTTGTTTGTTTTTTCTCTGAGGATCATTGTATTCTCTTTTTTTTTTTATATTTATTTTATGTTGATTCATCGACGGGCATGCAACTCCATTAATATTAAATAGAAGTTATGTGGTTTACTTTCTTTATAATTAATTCATGCTTAGTTTTTGTTAAAAATGTTTTCTTTTTTGAACTTAATTCTAGCCGCCTGTGCCTGGAGCTGAGTGGCAATGGCGTTGTAGCTTTGGTAAAGAGAAGGTGTGTATCGCTCTTCTCTCTGTTCACCGGTACTTTCTCATGTTTAACAGCACTTGGTGTACGTGTATATTGTGTTTGAAGTCACCACTGGCAGCACATTTCAGTGACAAGGGGTCGCAAAACTGGCTTCCTTGTGTGACATATTCAGTCTGTTCAATGAACTCAATCTGTGCATTCAGGGGAAAATGACAACTGTTTTTAAGTTGACAGACAAAGTAGCTGCATTTAAAGCCAAACTGGAGTTGTGGGGACGGCGCGCGAACAGAGGCAATTTTGACAAGTTTCAGACATTAGCAGGGATTTTAGGTGAGACTGAGTCTGAACATTCATTCTCCCAGTTGGTGCACGATCACCTGTCTTTGCTTTTAAAAGAGTTTGAGCGCTAGTTCCCAACCACAAAAGACCCACGAACTGGTAAGGAATGGATCCGAGACCTATTTGTCAACAAATCAAGCGAATCTAACATGCCTGTTCAAGAAGAAGATCAACTGCTGGAGATTGCAAATGACGGTGGCCTTAAAACTACCTTCGAGACAACAACTCTGCCGGTGTTCTGGATTAAAGTCATGGCGGAATACCCTGAGATTGCCACCAGAGCACTTAAACCCCTATTGCCATTTCCGACAACCTATCTGTGTGAAGCGGGGTTTTCTGCAGTGACAGCAACCAAAACAACGGAATAAACTGGACATAAGCAGCACACTTCAGGTGTCATTGTCTCCTATTACCCCCAGATGG
>BGPR01051537.1:0-10810 GCA_013235015.1 Araneus ventricosus
GTCAAGGGTAAGATTATAAATCAAAATTATACCCTTTGTGGCCTTAACAACCCTTTGTGGCCTGTGGGATAACAAAGTTGACCTACATAAAAGACTTGATCTTGAAAATTTATTCATTTGCAACCTGAAAACTCTTTTCCCATATGGACTCAACAACAAATTAAATGGTGAGGGGCACAGTGAATTTAATAAAATTTGTATTTATAATAAATTCAACATTTTTAAAGGTTTTTTAAACACAAAAAACAATAAGAAATTTAGATCAAAAAGAGGAAGTGGTAAAGGTGGAAAGTTGGATATTATAATGGATGAAATTCAGGAATTATGTAATCTTAACCATAACTGGGATAATATAAATAAAATAAAACATTTTATTTTTAAACTTAGAAATAATAGAATTAAATGGTTTTTAATAATAAATTTGAGGAATTAAAATTTATTGATATTAACATTAAAAATGTCTTTTTAGATCTGGTATAGTTTAAACTGGGTATTTCTAATAATAGACTTCTATTTAGGGTTAACAAAAATGAGAAAAAGAGTTTTGTGTTGTTAATTTTCTTGATATCTTCTTCGAAAAATTAAAGTTGTCTGAAATTATTCATGAAAATAATAAATTCTTTCCTGTTAAAGATATTCATATAATTTCTACTGCATTTAAATATTCAAGAACGCTCAAAAAACAAATTTGTAACTATAACTATTATTGTAAAAATTTAAATGAAATAAACAATACACACTGTTTTTGTAATGAAGCAGATCTTAGGGAATTTATTGATTTAGATATGGAACATATTATTACGGGTAATTTGAATATTGTTAAATCTAAATATCTTAGAGACATCATGAGTAAGGGAACTAAATTTAGGTTAAGAAATAAGGTTAGTCATAATAGAATAATTAATTCCATTAATCGAGACTTGGATGTTTTCATTGCTAATATAGCCAGGAAATATCATTGGCCAATTGAGGGATTTGGAGAATGGAAACAACGTATATTATTGGAAACAAAAAATAGAATTTATAAAAAAAATAATATAAATATTAATAGAGGTATTTTTTTCAACAAGCATCTTAAAAAAGAAATTGAATTCATTAAAGATAAATTTATTGTAACAACAGTAGATAAGGCAGGAAATAATTTTTGCTTAATGTGTAAATTACACTTCAAAGACACTCTGCTTAATGAATATAACTCAAATAAAACATATCAAACAATTAAATTTGGAAAAAAAGAACTGGATAAAAGAATTATTGCACTAGCTAAAAAAACTAAAATTAAAATCAGTAATCTAAATTATCCTTACCTTTTCCCTACTATCAAATTTCATAAAAATCCTTTAAAATTCAGATTTGTTACTTGTAGCACTGGAAGTTACAACTATCATTTAAGTAAATTTTTCATTAAATTTCTAAAAATTATTCTTAAAAAAATCAAAGAAGAAGAGAACTTCATTATAGATAACAACACTAAAATTTTAAATTTTATTAAAGATAATAAAATTTATAACATTAATACATTTGATTTTGAAAATCTATTTACTAGCCTCCCACACAATAAACTAATTGAAGTTTGCTCAAATGTTTATGATTTATACCTAAACACTGATTTAATTGAAAAAAATAAATGGATAGAAATCTGCAGAGTTAATAATTGTGAAAACTATCTCTTTAACGGAATTGAATACTATAAACAGGTTTTTGGTATCCCTATGGGTTGCAATTATTCTAGTGCATTGGCAAACATCTTTCTACATTCATATGAGAGGGAATTAATTAAAAATGAAATTATTTATGGTTTTCGTTTTATTGATGACCTTATTGTGTTTAATTATGATAATTTTAATTCTATTTATAACTGCTATCCAGAAGAGCTTAAATTAAACAAAACCAATAAAGAAATTAACAAATGCAATTTTTTAGATATGGAAATTGAAATATTAAATTCAGGTATATCTATTGGCTTATTTGATAAAAGAAATGAGTTTAATTTTAAGGCTATAATACTTTGTAATTTTCATACAAATCTTCATTATAAAATTTTTAGGAATTCCATTTTTTCTCAAATTAATAGAATAAATAGCATATGTAACAACCATTCTAATTTAGTTAAAGCATTAGATAATTTAAAAAATATTCTTAAAGACAACGGATTCCCAAATTCTTTCATTAATATTAATAGTTTTTTAAAAGGAGTATAAAAATTTCTCTAATTAATATATTAATGGTTTTTTCTAATTTAATTTGCTAAAACTGTTTAAATATTAGTTTTTTATTCTGATTAATTAGTTAGAATTTTTCTTCATAGAGGGAGCTACGTGCTAGCTTTTAATTTTTTGTTGCTTCATGTATACTTGGCGTCGTCTGGATTGCATCTAAGATTTCGGCAGAGAGTGTTAGGGTTAACACCCTCTCTAGTACCTTTTGATTTTTTAAGGATTGTGCATTTTGATTCGTCAAAATGATTCAAATATTGATTTTGGACAGGATTCAGGCCACAAAGGGTATAATTTTGATTTATAATCTTACCCTTGACAGAAAATCTTGTCTAATTTTGGAATCTTTATGGTGAGTGGTCTTCGATAAAATTTACCATTCGATTCCTTATTCATTTCTTCCTTTTTGAACATTTTTTACTTTCGAAATTCATTTTTATATATTTTTATGTGTTTTAAATATTATCGTTTCAACCTTCTGTTGATGCAATCACTTGAGGCTGTTGCTTTCGTACGCTTAAAGATGTATTGTCATACTTTTTGTCTAAATTTGCTGTTTTTTGTCTTTACTTTTTTCTTTCTTTTTGTTTCATTTTAATTTTTGTTTAGTTTATCTAATTTTTGCTTCTGTATTATATTATAAATAGCTGCATTTGCGCCTTTATATATAATACTATGAATTTTTATTATTTAATTAATTTAATCAATTTATAAATTTGTTAATGCATTACTGCCATACTGAGAAAGTCTATCTTGTTTTTGTGTGTTACGAATTTTATTAATCCCAGCAATTGCTACTACGTAACGATTTATTTTTTAAGTTTGGTGCCTACATTTATCTATCTTGCATAGCTTTATTTTAAGTGTAGAATAAATGCTTTAATGACATGTAAACGCCTTTCCGCTCGTTACAGTGATAGTCTGTCGAACTTTCTTGTGTGACTAAATACCGTCAGATTTCAATCGCTAGTAACTACGAGACTAATAATGCGAAAAGAATGATTGACCCCACAACGGATAGATCATATCTGTGAGAGTTTGTCGCATAGTATTTGTGTAGACCTGTGTAGTACCTGTGTAGACTCATGCGCGTGATTGCTATGAATTAGCTTTAAGTAAGGGTATAAATACGTGTAGCGTGGAAACGCGTTCAGTAGAGATAGATTCTGGTGTCATTTTAAAGAGCCTGAGGGGCATTACTAGGACCCAAAGTGAGACAATAAAAATATTTATCGGAATATAAGTAAAAATCGATATTAAATTGAAAATTTCAAACTCCGCATGTTTTTTATTATAACATGTAGAGTTTTCTTTCGAATCGTACAAAACTTACAGAATACTTGACAAAACGTAAAAGAAGCATTGTATTAAAATTTGAATTCAAAAATAATGTATTCATAGTAAATAATGTTTTACTGCGCATACGCGAAATGTAGTTCTATATACCGTCAACAGATGACACCATCAAAAGCTACTCTAAATAAAACATAAGAAAGGCGCAGTTCGTGTTCGTGCCGTAGTGTTTTAGTGAAAACGTCGGGATAAAATCATAAAACAAGTATTTCGTACTAATATGTAATTTAATTATCAATTTCTTTAATACAATATTTACGCAGAGTAGTTTAAAGGTTACAGAATAGATAAATCACAAGCCAACAAGGGGACCTTGCTACACGCGATAAACTTTTGATTTATCTATTCTGTAATCATTATACTACTCTGTATAAATATTGTATTAAAGAGATTGATAATTAAATTACATATTAATACGAAACAGTTGTTTTATGATTTTATCCCGGTGTTTTCATAAAAAATCTACGGCGCGGATCCGAACTGCGCCTTTCTTATTTATTTATTTTTTTACAGATTATTTCTGTCACAGATAATTACAAAGTTGCAACTATTTTAAATCTCACACAAACCCTATCGCCACTTTGTATAATAAAAAATGCTAAATTAATTATGCCCTTTTTTCTTTCAAATCAACCTGTTTATAAGAAAGCATATCATCTACGTCTATTCGTGAAATGAATGAATGCAGGTTCGCTTTTACTTTTTTATTGAAAATGTAGTTCTTTTCACGAACCCTCTATCAAAAACACTTTCCATATTCTTTTTTCCCTCTTTTATCATTATAATCATCTTCGCATAAATGTTTTTTCAAGAAATCTTCATATCTCTTCTCTTATCTCTTTCTTCTTGGGAAAGAAAAGTTGCGAAAAAATTCAAATCTAATTATGTAAATTTTTATTACCTTCACCAATTTTCTTCTGAAATAAAAAATTTCGGGTAAATAGTTTTCCTCGTGAATCATTGAAATCGATTATCTCTATTTGTAAATGATAATATCGCACTTTTTTGTAAGGAAAAAAATAGAAATTTATTTTATCGCACTTTCTTTCCGTTCGGTTTATTTTCTTATTCCTTCAACTTTTGTGTTCTTAATAATTTTTTGCTTTGTTTTTAGTAGTGTAATTATTCCAAGCGAAAATATTTCTTCAATAAGCAAAATTTGATTTACTAATCTCATAAAATAAACTTATATTATCAAGTTCATTTATGATGACTCAAAGAAAGATTAATTCCTTTGTTTTTATTTTTGCGAACGTATTTCGCTTCTTCAATATAAAATTTGGATTTACTGTGTCATAAAAAATAAACTCATACCTCGTCAAGTCTACTTTTGTTTCATTTATGATGTGTCAAAGAAAGATTAATTCCCTTGTTTCTGTGAAATTATTTCAAGAGAAAATATTTCTTCAATAAGCAAAATTTGATTTACTTATGTCATAAAATAAACTCATATTGTCAAGTTCACTTTTGCTCATTTATTATGATGAGTCAAAGAAAGATTAATTCCTTTTGTTTTTATTTTTTTGGTGAACGTATTTCTTCAATAAGCAAAATTTGATTTAATTTGTGTCATAAAATAAACTCATACTCATCAAGTTCACTTTTGTTTTATTTATGATGTCAAAGAAAAGATTAATCTCTTGTTTCTCTGTGAAATTATTTCCAAGAGAAAATATTTCTTCACTAAGCAAAATTTGATTTACTTATGTCAAATAAACCTATATTGTCAAGTTCACTTTTGTTTCATTTATGATGAGTCAAAGAAAGATTAATTCCTTTGTTTTTATTTTTGCGAACGTATTTCTTCAATAAGCAAAATTTGATTTACTTGTGTCATAAAATAAACCTGTATACCGTCAAGTTCCCACTTTAATTTCATTTATGAGGTCAAAGAAAAAGATTAATTCTGTTTCTGTGGAAATTATTTCAAGAGAAAATATTTCTTCAATAAGCAAAATTTGATTTACTTATGTCATAAAATAAACCCTATATTGTCAAGTTCACTTTGTTTCATTTATGATGAGTCAAAAGAAAGATTAATTCCTTTGTTTTATTTTGGTGAACGTATTTCTTCCTTCAATAAGCAAAATTGATTTTACTTGTGTCATAAAATAAACTCATACTGTCAAGTTCACTTTTGTTTTATTTATGATGTGTCAAAGAAAGATTAATTCCCTTGTTTCTGTGAAATTATTTCAAGAGAAAATATTTCTTCAATAAGCAAAATTTGATTTACTTATGTCATAAAATAAACTCATATTGTCAAGTTCACTTTTGTTTCATTTATGATGAGTCAAAGAAAGATTAATTCCTTTGTTTTTATTTTTGCGAACGTATTTCTTCAATAAGCAAAATTTGATTTACTTGTGTCATAAAATAAACTCATACTGTCAAGTTCACTTTTGTTTTATTTATGATGTGTCAAAGAAAGATTAATTCCCTTGTTTCTGTGAAATTATTTCAAGAGAAAATATTTCAATACAAAAAATTTGATTTACTTATGTCATAAAATAAACTCATATTGTCAAGTTCACTTTTGTTTCATTTATGATGAGTCAAAGAAAGATTAATTCCTTTGTTTTTATTTTTGCGAACGTATTTCTTCAATAACCAAAATTTGATTACATTTGTGTCATAAAATAACCTATACTGTCAAGTTCACTTTTGTTTATTTATGATGTGTCAAAGAAAGATTATTCCCCTTGTTTCTGTGAAATTATTCTTAAGAGAAAATATTCTTCAATAAGCAAAATTTGATTTACTTATGTCATAAAATAAACTCATATTGTCAAGTTCACTTTTGTTTCATTTATGATGAGTCAAAGAAAGATTAATTCCTTTGTTTTTATTTTTGCGAACGTATTTCTTCAATAAGCAAAATTTGATTTGATTTAGTCATAAAATAAATCTATACTGTCAAGTTCACTTTTGTTTTATTTATGATAAATAAAGAAAGATTAATTCCCCTTGTTTCTGTGAAATTATTCGAGCGAAAATATTTCTTCAATAACAAAATTTGATTTACTTGTGTCTAAAATAAACTATCATTGCTCAAGTTCACTTTTGTTTCATTTATGATGAGTCAAAGAAAGATTAATTCCTTTGTTTTTATTTCTTTTGAACGGTATTTCTTCAATAAGCAAAATTTGATTTACTTGTGTCATAAAATAAACTCATACTGTCAAGTTCACTTTTGTTTTATTTATGATGTGTCAAAGAAAGATTAATTCCCTTGTTTCTGTGGAAATTATTCTCAAGAGAAAATATCTTCAATAAGCAAAATTTGATTTACTTATGTCATAAAATAAACTCATATTGTCAAGTTCACTTTTGTTTCATTTATGATGAGTCAAAGAAAGATTAATTCCTTTGTTTTTATTTTTGCGAACGTATTTCTTCAATAAGCAAAATTTGATTTACTTGTGTCATAAAATAAACTCATACTGTCAAGTTCACTTTTGTTTTATTTATGATGGTCAAAAGAAGATTATTCCTATTTCTGTGAAATTATTTTAAGAGAAAATATTTCTTCAATAAGCAAAATTTGATTTACTTATGTCATAAAATAAACTCATATTGTCAAGTTCACTTTTGTTTCATTTATGATGAGTCAAAGAAAGATTAATTCCTTTGTTTTTTATTTCAAAGAACTATTTCTTCAATAAGCAAAATTTGATTTTACTTGTGTCATAAAATAAACTCATATTGTCAAGTTCACTCTTTGTTTTATTTATGATGTGTCAAAGAAAAGATTAATTCTTGTTTTGTGAAATTATTTCAAGAGAAAATATTTCTTTCAATAAGCAAAATTTGATTTTCTTGATGTCATAAAATAAACTCATATTGTCAAGTTCACTTTTGTTTCATTTATGATGAGTCAAAGAAAGATAATTCCTTTGTTTTTTATTTTTGAAATATGAATATTTCTTCAATAAGCAAAATTTGATTTACTTGTGTCATAAAATAAACTCATACTGTCAAGTTCACTTTTGTTTCATTTATGATGTGTCAAAGAAAGATTAATTCCTTTGTTTCTGTGAAATTATTTCAAGAGAAAATATTTCTTCAATAAGCAAAATTTGATTTACTTATGTCATAAAATAAACTCATATTGTCAAGTTCACTTTTGTTTCATTTATGATGAGTCAAAGAAAGATTAATTCCTTTGTTTTTATTTTTGTGAAATTATTCCAAACGAAAATATTTCCTCAATAAGCAAAATTTGATTTACTTATGTCATAAAATAAAATCATATTGGTAAACTCACTAGTGTTTCATTTATGATGAGTCAAAAAAAATGAATTCCTTTGTGTTTGTTTCTGTGAAATTATTCCAATTGAAAATATTTCTTCAATAATCAAAATTTTATTTACTTGTGTCATAATAATTCCCTTGTTTTCATAGAATAATAAATATAATAAATTTGCTGGTACTCAGTGTTCAATAGTGGATGGATTTTTAATTCAATGGAATTCTAACAGTATATTTAATAAACAGTATATTTAAATAAATATACTGTATTTCAAATTGAACCTCTATAATTGTTAAAGTGCTTTTTAAATTTTCATGAATGTAAAATTCGATTCTGTTATTTACGATAACGAAAAAGAAGTTTCAGAATATAAATTATAAGACAATTAGTTTAAGCTAATTCTCTAGATCAAACTTCTGTTAGCCAAAGTCTTGATGAAATTTTGATTAATTTAAAATAATAAAAATATCAAATAAATACAAGAAAAAAGAAGATAAAATTTTTAGAAAAGCATATATCATTTATTTTATTCCAAATTTTTAACATTATGATATTAATTAGCTCTTTTAACAATCAAATTTCGTCGCTTAGCAAGAAACATCACCTATCTCAATTTTCGGAATTTCACAACTGAAAGAAAAACTTGAGCATTTCGCAACCATTAACGAATACAGTATACTCTCCATTACCGTGCTCATTCTGAACTCACGAAAAAATTTAAAGAGAAACATTTTCACGCTTATCATGCATGAAATCGAAGTTGATGTACGATCGAGAGATTCATTCCGAGAAACTAGTGAGCCGTGACGGCGGAAGCTAAAGAATAGATTTTTTTCTTCCTCCACGTGCAATCTCTACCGGTTCAACCCCTAATTTTCCGAGAAATGAATCATCCACTTCCTGATAGCCCATTCTCGTACGATCACGCTTCTGCCTGACACGTCATTCTTTAACTTTCGCACGTGTTCCTTCAGTTTTTGCTTCTTGTTTATCGTCAATTAGTAGCGTGAAATTTTTTACTGGTAAAAATGAGTGGTGTGAAACGAAAACGAAACATTTTAAATGTTAAACAAAAATTAGAAATCCTTTAAAAACTTCATAATGGAGAATCGGCTAGTACTGGTGCAGAAAATGTACTAAATGAGGGAAATGCAATTTATCACTCTGCTGCTCTACAATCTGTGGAAAATTTGTTACATTATATGGGGCAAAGAGGATTTGATTACGGTGACAATACTGCGGTTCGTAAAATATGTATCGATATACAACAAGAGATAAACAAACAGCAGAAACAAAAACTCATTACGGATTTTTTAAAGCAGTAAATGTTAAAAGGAAAATTCCTAGTTGGATGTTATACAGCATACAAATGTAAGTAATTTTTATATTTTTGTACTGATGTTGATTTTTTCCTTAGTAAAAAGGAGTTTTCGGATTATCCGTTTTTTCCAATTGTCCGTGCGATCCCGGATAATCGGGAGTGCACTGTATTTCTAATTTCTTTCACAAATGGTATAAACATGAGACCGCATGTCCATGCAAGATGTAAAAAGAGTAAAACATATTTGTTATTGGTTGAGAAAAGCTATGGTTTTTTAATTGTTTTCCCCCTCTTTTGAAATTTGAAAATTGTAATAGAGGATGTTGTTTGTTAAGCGACGATTTATTGCATTTCATATTCACAGTTGCACAATACAAAGACATAAAAGAGGGAAGCCTCTAAATTTATTCCCAGGGGAAGGTGGGTGCTTTCTTGTCTCAATCTCAGTTCTAATTGACTGGTAACTGTTTATACCACACTGTTTATACCATACCGTAGTGCTGCTTTTTATTGAAGGTGAGCCTCTGTTTTGGTGCAAGCGCATTCGTCATGCTTCTTTGAATAAATCTTACTATTTCTACCGTCTTATTTGATGAAAATTCAACTGAAACCAACGGGAGTGTCCTCCCCTAAACTTTCTCGTATACTTCCCCAGAAAGGTTCTGTTTCCCCTCCCCCCGCGTGGATAAAAAAATTCGAACCTACTGTTACCCAGAATCCTATGGCTATCAGAAGGTTTTTCATTATAGTGTGACAAAACCGACTTGTGGGTGTACGTGAATGCAGTCCAATAAGCAAGATTAAAAAAATAAAGCTCTTTATTTTTCAAATATTCCAAGCTAAGAAACGTAGCACAAGTATTAACACAGCACTAGTAAAAATTCACATCAGAGACTACCAATAAATCTCAAACAGCGCTCAAAGGTTTCTTGTTAGCTCACCAGCCTGCTTGCTGATCAAATTCCAACTGAATCTTCCTGGCTTGAGAGCTTGCCTTTTATACTTTTCAACAGGAAGTGACTTCATTACGTAGGAAGTGACGTAATCTCTGGAAAGTTCATGAAACCAGTAGAAATAGCTTGAAAGTTCGAGGTCCTTCTAGAAAATTCCCTTTGTCGCCAAAGTCCCCAACTTTGCAGCCAAGTCGCCAAATTTGTCGCCAAGATTAGCATCTCAGGGAAACGACTTTATAGCTTTGTAAGAATAGTGATTGAAAAATATCTAGGTAATAAATCAAATTCAAAGAGATGCGTACTGATATTCCGCTCTTGCCGTCTCAAGGACAAACTGACGTAATTCGCTCCATAGCCTTCGCTTGCATAGAAGGTTGCTTCCCGTGCGCATGCCCGTGGAGATACGGATTCTTTTCAAAAGTTAATTATACAGACCGACAGACAGTCAACCCTTTGACGGATTTGACCCAAAATTTGATACGAAACTACATTCATGACGATAAAACCGTGTACTAAATTTTATCCATCTAGCTATTCAAGTTTTTGAGTTATAGTGTTCACATGACAACGGACATACAAACAGACAGACTTCCCGTTGACGGATTTTGTCCAAAATTTGAAAGAAACCTACAAATTATGTTTAAAGACCACATACCAAATTTCATCTCCGTAGCTCTAATAGTTTTCGAGTTATCGTGTTCACAGACAGACAGAT
>BGPR01051538.1:0-10809 GCA_013235015.1 Araneus ventricosus
TAAAAATAATTAATACGATCTTCTCTTCAACCAAACAAACGATGAACTGCAAGATTGATAATTATACCCTTGTACTTAAAACAACATCAGAGAATTTACACGATTAGAAGAAAGCACGAGGCCACACGAAGTAATGCACGTTTCGATGACTGAGAGATTCTACAGCAGACAAAACACTTCGCTTCCTCAATTCTCGAGATTAGTTACTTTCATCGCTTTCATTCGCGGTCACATCGGGATTCATCGTGTCAGCACAACGATCCGCACTTCGCAACGTATGTCTCTGCTTGATGAGTCACGATGGAAGAAACGTGGGGAAAGATACGCCACGGTAATCACTAATGATCGGGGAAATGCAGCGCTCTTGCGGTTATCGATGCGCGATCGGGAACAATGCTCTTCGCAGCGCTTGTGGACATCGATGTCTACGATGCATCGGGAAACATCGCGAGTAAATCGGAATTTCCGATGCTTCGAAAAAAACGACAATATAAACATCGGAACGGCGATGATTGCGTAACATCGATATTTTACGATGCATCGAAAATCGGCACAGTCCTAACAGTGCACTCCCGATTATCCGGGAGGAAACGCAACAGACAATAGAAAAACACGGATAATCCGAAAACTCCTTCTTATTAAAGAAAAAAATCAACATCAGTACGAAAATATAAAAATTACTTACATTTGCATGCTGTATAACATCAAACTAGGAATTTTCATTTTAACATTTACTGCTTTAAAAAATCTGTAATGCGTCTTTGCTTTTGCTGTTTGTTCATCTCTTGTCGTATATCGACACATATTTTACGAACCGCAGTAATGTCACGGTAATCAAATCCTCTTTGTCCCATATAATCTAACAAAGTTTCCACAGATTGTAGAGCAGCAGAATGAGAAATTGTATTTTCCTCATTTAGTACATCTTCTGCATCAGTATTAGCTGATTCTCCATTATCAAGTTTTTGAAGGATTTCTAAGTTTTGTTTAACATTTAAAACGTTTCGTTTCACACCACTCATTTTTACCAGTAAAAAATTTCAAGCTACTACTAACTGACGGTAAACAAGACGCAAAAACTAAAGGAACACGTGCGAAAGTGATAGAAGACGAAGAAGTTAAAGAATGACGTGTCAGAGAGAAGCGTGTTCGTACGAGAATGAGCTAGCAGAAAGTGGATGATTCATTTCTTGGAAAATTAGGGGCTGAACCGGTAGAGATTGCATGTGGAGGAAGAAAAAAATCTATTCTTTAGCTTCCGCCGTCACGGCTCACTAGTTTCACGGAATTAATCTGTCGATCGAACATCAACATCGATTTTACCTGCATGATAAGAGTGAAAATGCTTCTCTTTAAATTTTTTTATGAGTCCGGAATGAGCACGGATAATCCACAAACCGGATAATCCGCGCACGGATAATAGAGAGTATACTGTATTTGAATACTTTGGTTCGGGGCAAGAGGTTTTTGATAATATAAAGCAAGTGATAACATTAACCGCGATCATATTAAGCGGAGTCTACTGTACTTTGAATCTGAAAAGATCCATTTTAGAATTTTGTCTTCCTGCCTGTGTGTATGTGAGCAGGATGAATCAAAAACTTAACAACTAATTCAATGTGAACGGCAAAGCGCATGTTAAAAAAAATTTCTAAATATGGTTCCTGTTTGCTTAGTTTCATAATAAAATAAAAAAAAATTCAATGCGTGTAGGAAAAGTACCTCTCTCCATCGCTGAGTCCTTCCGCTGTGTGTGGTGCGGAAGTTGGTCCGTCAACGAGTGTGCCCATAAATAGCCTTCTAGCTCTTCAAACGGATCGTTAATATAACTAAATTAAACTAAACCAAACCATCGTTGAATTGAATTTGCCTGTGATCCTTACGCACTCAAAAGTATCAGTGGTGGTCGGTGATTCTGAAATGCACTTAAGCAATCGAGTTTTAAATACATTAAGTTGAACCCAAAACTCAGCGTGACGATGGATGAAATTTGGTATGTGGTCTTTACATTAAATTGTAGATTTGTACTACATTTTAGACCAAATGCCAAAAGAAAACAAGTGCTATTTAAAGCATCCTAACTTTTTTCATTATGTACTAAGAAGCAAATAAAAAAAATCATCATTTTTAAAAGGTTGTTTAAAGCCCTGTTCCATTGAAAATATTATATACATTTTTAATTAATTGCTTATTATCTCACCCTCTTCCTCCACTCTTCCAAGGAAAATATAATATAAAGCATTGAGTTATTTGCGTGCAAGATGTCAGATTAAAATTTTTAAAAAGTTTAAAAAAGAGGGAACATAGATAAAAGCATACAAATCAGGACCTGGATCATTGGATTTTCTAAATTTTTTTTACTATTAAGGATGACTGTTTTTTTTGGTTTAAGAGGCAAGTTTTACTTGATAATAGTTGCGAAGTATCATCGAAAAAGTACTGAAAATGATAAAACTCAAAGTGCTCAACTCTTCAGGGAAAATACTAATTTTGAATATTCTTAGAATACTAGGTGGAGGATAAAGAAAGTAAAACACTTGGGAAAACGAATACAAAAGCTTTATTAACAAGGCGTAAAAGCCATCTTTTGCATGAATAACTTCTTGAGACCGTCGGGAAATTGATTATCAAAAGGAATATTAATCCATTTTCAATGAAAAAATCGAAAAGTTCTCTGGTAGAGATTGGATGGAGGAGTCTGAATGGACTCTTCTCTCTTTCAAAAGACACTGCAGTTGTTCAGTAATCATTGAGGCAGTGAGACCGTACGCGACCAAGAGCTATTATTTGACTCGGCCCATTATCTTAAAATGCCTGACTGCTGTCTGTCCACGAGGAGATTCTGCCCGCCAAGTTATCTGTTGTATGACGCATATAACGCTATTTTAGGGAAGATCCATTTGAATAAGAGAACTTGGACAGTCTGGTTTTTTTTATTCTCGTGCCTGTTTGCGGAGGGAAAGGAGCCGTTGACATCTGCCTCTCTCGGTTTTCCGGGCATTTAAACGTGGTGTTCTCCATTTGAAGCGCTAAGTGCGCCAATGTAAGCGTTTCGTAACTTCCCACTCGAATGGATTCCCTGTACTGTGAACCTGTTTCAGTATAGTACTGCCACCATCTAGACAACTTTAAGGGAAGATCTCGTCGCGGACAGACAGTAGTCTAGTTGTATGGATTGGACAGTTATGGTCCTGGGAAACTGCATTTCGTATGCCTGTGGAGCCTGGGGAGTTAAATTAAACTCCAACGTGATAAAAGTTCTCCTCACTACACAGCGAATGTTTACTCTCATGATTTGCAGGGCCTACCAAACAATTTCTAGTGATTCCTTGCTTGTCCTCGCAGGTCTTGAGCCAGTTGACCTCGTTATTGCCAGAGAAGCTGCTTTCACTAATGTTATCTCCTTTGGAGCTTCAACTCACTGCTTTGGAAGATCCTGGGAACTCTTTTACGAAGTTCCACCTAGCAGCCTTCTTCATTCTGCACACAAATCAATTCCCATCTCTCTTGAAGAAAACTGGCGCAGAGACAATTAGAATTTCAAATATTTATCGACGGTTCAAAAACTCACAAGGGAATGGCATCTGCACTCTGTGTCTTTCGCCATGGATTTAATCATCACAAATGGTGGGCCAAATTTGATTATAATAATAGTGTTTTTCAGGCTGAGATGGTAGCATTGAGAGAAGCCATACGCTGGTTATCGCAAGAGTCCCTGGCAAAATGCACTATTCATACAGATAGTCAATAGTCCCTGAAAGCTCTTGCGGCTCTTCAGCCAAACTCAAATATTGCCCGGGGAATCTTAAACATCTGGAGCTTCTTAACAACCGAAGTTATAATCTCCTGAATTAAAGGACATTCGGGGGTACTAGGGAAAGAGGTTGCTGACCAGTTAACCAGGCAGGGTACTCATGGCAGTACTCTCAACATCAATATCGATCTCCCTAAATCTTGCATTAATAAAATCTCAAAAAGTGTTCCCTTGAAATCTGTCAGGATAAATGGAACCTTTCGGAAATGGGACGGCGAACCTTCTTTTTCCTACCTCAAGTCAACATTAATCCAGCCGCCTTCAACTCAAGAACCAACCAATTCATCACAGGACATGGGCCGTTCGTGACCTATCTTCACAGGTTCGGTTTATGCTCACACGATCGATGCGTTTGCTGTGCTAAAGGTGATCCAAACCACTACGCAACAGTCTGCTTAGTGACAAAACCCTTTCGTTCCACGAAGCCCAGTGCTGAAAATCTTTCGACGTGGTGTGAAAATATTGTCCAAGACAGAAGATGCATGGTATCATCATGGATTAAGAAAGACTTTTCTCGCTTCCACCAGCAATTAAGACTTTCATTGCAGACTGTTTCAGTTTACTCTTTGTTTTTGTTATTATTGTTGTATAAGTTTTTTCCCCTTTTCTTTTGTATTTCATCTTTACGCTGAGAGGGTTTTGTATGACCGTAAACCTTATCTGGTCGGTTCTCTCCCGGTGGATTATTATTATTATTCATAATAAACAATATTTGAAACCTAGAATGCAACTTATTGGCTAAACTGCCAGCATATCCACTTCCAGTTACTCTGCTTTCTAGGATAATGATAGAGATAGCAGGAAGATCGCTGCCTAAATCATGAAGAAGTACCACCAAATATTAACTTCAAAACATAATTTTCGCTTTTATTAACAAGATAATGTTTTTAGACTGGCATTCTTTTTGTAAATTTCCTGATATAAAAATCTTTATGCACAGAATGCAACAGATCATACAATCAAGCCAGGTAGCACAACATATTGCCCTATATTGTATAACATAATTCGATATTATATAATATTATATGATATTGTACAATATTGCGAATATCATACAATATTGTACAATATCTTTGTGCTACTGGGGAACTCAGACGAATGAAACCATCTAAATCTTAGCCTAAGTCATCATCATGCTGCGATGTTTTGAGCTAGAGACTGGAATCCCCCCCTCCTTTTTTGTACAGCATAATTAATGTGACCATGCATCCCTTTTTAGGTAGCCAGTCCCGTTGTCCGCATGCACAGTTTCGAGACACAGGAATGTCAGAAAGAAAAGTTTTCAGAAAGAAAGCAACCGTCAATAACAACTTCAAAGAAAGAAAAAAAGGCGCGAAAAATCAAAACATTCGACGGTAGTACCTAATAGCAAGATGTTGACTGGGCATGCGCAATATGTCACACACTTATTAATCCATTCCTCTTGGAAAAAATAGCGAAAGTTTCAGTAGAGATGATGGAAGAGGATATCGGCTAAGGATATTCTTCCATAAGACACACAGTGGTTTAGTAACATTGAGGTCAGAAGAGTGGGCCGGCCAAGCTTCTGTTCCTGACACATGTGCATGTTGGTCAGAAGCTTGCACGTATATCTAATTACCTTACACTGCAAAAGGTGACAGAATGGAAGACTGGAAATGTTTTAAGTGAAAGTTGTCGGGTGGAATAGTTCAAACACTTTCACATCAATAATTTGGAATCGTATGAATTTTCACAAATGATAGAATAAATGCTATGTCTCTCTGGCACTAATGCAATCGTAGAAAAGTTCTTTCCTCTCTTGAATAAGTTATGGACGGGCGAAAAAACACAATTGCAAGTCGCAGTTCTTAAACAATGTCAATTATCAAAGCAAATTTTAAGAAATCCCACCCAGAATTTCATTCTTATTTGAAATCTTCACCAAATATACTGAAGCAAAAATTTGCTCTTCAGAAAAATACAAGATCACATACATTATTTATTTTCTCGTGTTCATTCTTGTTCTTTTCACTAATAAATAAAAACTGATGGAATATAAGCTTTCTTGTATACACATTCTATTACCTAAGAATTAGATGTCCCGTTTTGAAAAGAAAAAATAAATGGTTACGTTAAGTATAATGTATTTTGTAAAATTCAGTTATTATTATAGACAGATAAGCAAAAGTGGCAATTTTTGGCATGCATTATTCCTCAAATGGAAATTTTTTGAATACAAAGAATAGATACTTCAGATTACCTTTTGTGTCTCTTTTTATTATGAAAGAAAATCGTTTCTGACCGTTCTTTCCATCTCCACTTCTTCCTCCTCTTCCTTTATTTCCGGTTAGAACTGCTTTCCTAACGACGATAAATCAATCTCAAGGTCAGAATTTTATTTCCTTGTCAGAGAACGGGCAATTCTTTTCACTGTCGGGCAATTTTATGTAGATTAGCTCATGTAAATCAAAACTCCTATGTGAGACCAAAGAAAAAAGTATTCGAAATATTATTTTTGTTTCAGATTTTGATTGAACGAAAATATTTTTTGAAAAAAGAATGGAGGTTCCATTTTTCCTAGCAAAATCAAAAAATTATACAGTATACTCTCCATTATCCGTGCTTATTCCGGAATCACAAAAAAATGTAAAGAGAGACGTTTTCACGCTTATCACGCATGTAAAATCGATGTTGATGTTCAATCGAGAGATTCATTCCGTTAAACTAGTAAGCTGTGACGGTGGAGGCTAAAGAATGTATTTTTTTCTTCCTCCACGTGCAATCTCTGCCGTTTCAACCCCTAATTTTCCGAGAAATGAATCATCCACATCCTGCTAGCTTATACTCGTACGAACACGCTTCTCTCTGACACGTCATTCTTTAACTTCTTCATTCTCTTTCACTTTCACACGTATTCCTTTAGTTTTTGAGTCTGGTTTATCGTCAGTTAGTAGCGTGAAATTTTTTACTGGTAAAAATGAGTGGTGTGAAACGAAAACGAAACGTTTCAAATGTTAAACAAAAATTAGAAATCCTTCAAAAACTTGGAGGATCAGCTAGTATTGATACAGAAGATGGAGAATCAGCTAGTACTGATGCAGAAGATGCACTAAATGAGGGAAATACAATTTCTCATTCTGCTGCTCTACAATCTGTGGAAACTTTGTTGAATTATATGGGACAAAGAGGATTTGATTACGGTGAGATTACTGCGGTTCGTAAAAGATGTGTCGATATACGACAAGAGATGAACAAACAGCAAAAGCAAAGACGCATAGCAGATTTTTTAAAGCATTAAATATTAAAAGGAAAATTCCTAGTTTTATGTTACACAGCATGCAAATGTAAGTAATTTTTATATTTTTGTACTGATGTTGATTTTTTCTTTAATAAAAAGGAGTTTTCGGATTATCCGTGTTTTTCTATTGTCCGTGCGATCCCTCCCGGTGATTAACCGGGATAATCGAGAGTGCTCTGTATGAATTTAAATTTCAGAAATAAACTAAAGAAATATCGATATATCGTTTTTCTTTGTTTCTCCCTTTAAAGTGTTCAATTAGAAAGCAGTTTCCAAGGTATCTCAACATTCAACATTATTGTAGCGCAATGAAGTCCAACGAAGAGTATGCCCCAAATATCTACTCTAACTAAAGAAATATCTCCAAATCCACTGTGGTAACTAACAAGACTATAACACCAACCACGACGATAGTGAATGGCTTACGCCTTCAAAAATTGGGCAATCGACGTGAGTTGTTAAAGATGACTATATCTTTAATCTAGATTAAAATTCAAATAAACAACGAGGAGTCTCGTTTGATTTGGCTAAATTAACACCAGAACACTAAAATTTGGCAATGGCCAGCATTAGAGGGGAAATTAACCCTAATGCAAATAACGGAGTCCTAATACGACTAGAGACGACCACACTCTCCGTCAATGATTATTATAATGATGTTCTTAAAGCCGGCCATTCACTTCACAGATAAACTGGATATTTTGGAACGCGAGAAGGAAAAAGCCATAAAAATATATGGAAATCAACCAAATGGCTTGTGGTGGTTAGAATTCCGTTTTGACTGAAGCGCTAACGCTGGAGTTTAAAGTCTCGCTTCAGAGGGACCCTGAAAGAGGCTAGCGAAAAGATTGCGTAGATTGAAGCTTCGGTTTGAGAGTAGCATAAATTAAAATCTGCTGACTGGGGAAAATCAAAGAGCGATTGACAAGCAGCTGTAGAGAGGGAAAGAAGATCGTATTATAAAAATAATTTAATTCAGACTATTTGCATTTTGTTTACTTAATACGTTGTACAATCAGGCAATTTTGTTAATTCTCTTCCCAAGAATAAATATAGACGACGTCTCCAACTCATTTTCACTTCGAGTAAAAACAATTTTCTCTTGTAATAAGTGGTAAAACTATCCTAAGCTCTAGTGTGTTCAAAATATCCTTCATCCAAGACAGTCTCAATTTATTTCGAAATCAAAATTCCATAAAATTTATAGCTTTTACCATTTTATTTGCAATGCAGTTCAAAAGCAAATCGTAAATAAGCATGGAAAGTTCACATGAAAAATTGGAAGATTTTCTACTCGTGTTTAAATTCATTTTTAATGAGCTGTAACGAGATGGAAATTCTACAGTTTTGATAGTATTTTTCGACTTTGAATCATATTGGCAAAATACGCGTTCCTGAATAATCAGTGTCAAGCATGAAATATAAAATGGCAGCTGTATTTAATACAGAAAGAATTCAAATGCGTTAGTCGTGAAGAGAGCATTAAAAATTATTCAGAAAACTTTCGCGGAAAATTTGAAAAACACCTAATTTATCTTACGAATTCTGAATCACTTCTTAACCAAGATATTCAAAATGACTCGACAGTAATATAAGTTGCACTATTTTCCTTCAACAGCTTTATTGAAATGATTTCCCTTTGGACTGATTTTGTTGTTAACATGATAATGTTTATAGACTTGATACTATCTGTATATTGCGTCTCATGACATGCGAAAAATCGTTCAAAACGCTCTACAATGCAAACCGTCAGGTCTAGTTTAGTTTGAATCGGTTTATTGGCGGAAGAGCCAATAAACCAAGTTGGCTATACTGCGCCAGACAAAATACCATATTTATGTCTGTGTAAAATAAATACTCACATCATGTCTAAAACAATCGAAGTCTAAAATTTTGTAAAGTTATTGCAGTATGTAGGTACAAATGCTATTAAATCAATGAACATGGCTAAAAATAAAACTATCCTAAATCAGAGTATAAAATCCAATGGATTTTAAAAATAGGAAAAGTTGATCTTAACATTCAGTGTAGAAAGTGTATATGAAGTTGTCTGAAAGAAATACCAGCGTTGTGAATTAAACAATGGACCTTCTATAATCTATTTGACAGGTAGTTATTTCTTGGGTAGTTAGTGCTTACTTATAAAGGTATTTCAAAAAATTTTAATTACATTTTGAATTAAATAACAATTGCTTATTAAGAAATGCTAAGGTTTTTCTCAATAACTTTAGGGCATATTATTGCACAAAAGCCATTTTTTAAATTTTTTAAAAAATAATTTTTAGTGATGTCAATTTTATTTCAGTGAAATTTTTTCTTTGATTTTAATAAATTTTTGAAAATAATTTTAAAAATTATTTTTAAGAATATTTTTTATTGTTTTAGTTACTGAATTTATGCACAATGCGTTGCGACGATATTAAATACATTTTTTTGTGTGCGCATTATTGTTATTGTTATACAATTTAGAATAAATTTTAAAAAATAACATAAAAACAGACTATTAAAGCCTAAAACGCACGCTACAAAGTTTCGGAATGTAAGTTCCATTCTCCTTAAAAACTTTTGGCGTGCGTTTAATCTTTGCTATAATTAATAGTAAATTTTTAAAAATGATATAATGCTCAGAAAAAAATAGCTTAAAAATCAAATAGAGATTAGTGAAAGAGGATTTTTCAAAATTTTAACAAGACAAAAAATGCTCTTTTTTAACACATAACTTTTTAGGCTGGCATTCTTTCTGTAAATTTTCTGATGTAAAAATTGTTGCGCGCAGAATGCAACTGCTGATGTAATCAAGCCAGGATTGTCGCGTTTTTAAATTATCGCGTCCACAGACAGACATAATTCCAAAAATGGCTATTTTTCAGACTCAGAAAGGTCTGAAACGTAGAGATTCATCAAATTCTAATGTCGAATTTTTTTTAGACTATTATAATACTTTTTTTTCCTATACTTGTATCTACATAACCTAATAAATCCTGTCCGTTGTGGCTGGCCTGCTGGTCCTCCACGTGCTGGTGGGGCGGCTCTCTCCTCACTGGTCCTTTCCCGGCCTTGCGCCCTTCTTGGGTGGGCCGGCCCAGTGTTGGTGTTTTTGCACCACACTGTAACGTCACGGCCGATGGCCGCGGTTTGATGGCTGAGCAAATTCGAGGCGTTTTCAGACAAGGAGTAGTCTTTCCGAATTTATTTACAGCTAACATATATATATACATTTGTAATAGACATTTTCTAGATTAGAATGTTTATGTACAAAAATCAATAAAAATGACCTCGAAGGGAGGAACTGTAACTCTTGGTCGAGTAGATAAGTAATTTCGCGAACCAACCTGCACTGCGCTGGAAAAAACAATTAAGTTCCGGAGTTCGATGTAAACTCCTACGAGATGAGCCCGAGGACCGGGTCTATCCGTAAAATCAGAACTCGCAATCCCTGATGGGAGTACTGCCGAGTCTCGATTCGAAGCAAAACTTGACGCTCACCAGCGTAGGTGAAGTCCAACTCTCAACTCCCCCCGACAAACGAAATCCGCCCGTTTATGTACTGATCCGGGACCCTCATTAGCCAGATGACATTCCTTTCTACCACCTGCAAAAATTCCCACATTTATGTCTCCCTCGTTAGCACTCTTCCTACAAAGGTAAATATTACCCCTCGTCCATCAAATCCACGCTTCGTTATTTTGAATTGACCAGCTCCCTTCATGTAGGCGACATTGTCAATCAAAGCTTT
>BGPR01051540.1:0-10808 GCA_013235015.1 Araneus ventricosus
ATAGTTACGCATTGGTTGTGACCAATTTATAGTTCTATGTACAAAGTGAAAAATTTAAAGTTCCGTGTACAAAGTGAAAATTTATAGTTTCGTGAACAAAGTGAAAAATTTATTGGGCAAAGTATCAAATTTATAGTGCAAGGTATTTAAATTATATTCTCAAAGTATTCGAATTATATGTAGCATTCGAAATATAGTTCCATGAATCAAGTGTAAAGACAAATTTATAATGAAGTATCTGAATTATAGCGTAAAGTATTCGAATTATAGTGCAAAATATTCGAATTATAGTTCCCATGATCCAAGTGTAAAGTATGAAATTTATAGTGCAAAGCACTGAATTATAGTGCAAAGTATCCGAATTATAGTTCAATGTACTAAGTGCATACTATCTAAATTGAAGTGCACTATATATTCCCTTTAAAAAATATCATGGGCATAAGGCCTTAGGATAAGTTGATAAAATATTGACAATTGAGAATTATTATGTATATTTAAGGTGCAAACACAATCAGTGAAATTTGGGCCTTTGTTTCTAATTGAAATATGATAAGTGAGAATGAAAAGTTTTTTTTTTTTTTTCTTCATAAGCATATTGTGGAATGACCAAAAAACACAATGATAAATAACTTAATAAAACAATTTTAAAAACGCTTTCAATTGTATAATTATAAAGTAGAATTTTTTTATTTCAATTATTTTCTACTTCTTAATTTACCTAGAATTAATTTTTTTAAAAAATTATGGTCTGAAATCAGTTTTTTTCCTCAAATTCTTAATTGATCGCCCCACTGGTTTAGTAAAATCAAAATCTAATTTATCAATCGATTAGTCATGACTAAGTTCTGAAAAGTTGTTAGTGTATAGTCATCAAGAGAAGGTCTAAGTTCTCTTCTTAAACCGTTTTGACCCCACTCCTTGTATCGCCAACTCATTGTCGCCAAGAGGAAGACGGTTTGTTACGGAGAACATTTGTTTTGGGTGCACAGCGTTCTTTATATTCATGTTTTCCTCAAGCAGCGATCTTATATTGGTGTCTTGCGCATCGTAATAATTGGCTCTTTCTTGCTTTCCTCGATTTAATTGGTAGATTTAATCTAATTTTAGTCAATACTCTTGATTGGAAATACTGATAATTTCCGAACGGATTTGTTTAGACTGTCGTGCTCTTCGCTCCTGTTGACTTTTGACGAAGGAACGTTTTGAGGTGAGATCTCATTTTGGAATTAAAAAAAGTGTAGACCTTAACATTCAATGAAGAATCGAAGTTACTAGGTCTCGCCTTGCTAAAAAAAGCGAAGCTGCTGATGTTTTTTAAATTTAAAAATTGCCCGATATTTCCACTTAGATGCCACAGGCATCAAGTACAGAATTTCTCTCCTTTCAGAGCTGCCGCAGGCATCAAGCCAGTAAGAGACCAATAAAAAAGCTCGCTGTGAACCTAAAAATAAATGTCTTCACATCGCCAAACCGTCTTCCTCCGAGACAAAGAGTTGTAATCAAAAGTGGAGAAACGGTTGCGCACCCTAAACTTTAGTTTTATCCATAAGTGTACAAAATTTCAAAACTTTTGAACATCAGGTAGTAGTGAATGAAAACTCATTACAATTTCTCTTAAGAAGCATGGAAACAAAGCTAAGTTAAATAAGAACGTGTAATAAAAAACTAGGTGTAATGTACCAAAAAAAATAGGTTTCTACTACTCGCCCTCCGGTTAGATTTACTCTCATTCTTTTTTATTCAATATAATGAATTTATTATCCTGTTGTTAAAATTTATTTTGAGATTTGCTACACTTGTACCATACAACCGGATACACAAATATTTATCGCATTTTAAGTTGTCTAAATAATGAATTTCATTTGAAAATTTATCATAATATTTTCCCGCACTCATTTAAATATTGTTTAGAAATATACTTTGGAAGATGAATATAAATAATGGAATAGCAGATCTATTTCAAAAATTATTAAAACACTTATAATGTAGCACTTCGTGGTTTAACTGAGAGAGATATCAAAAGTTTTTTTAGTTAATCGTGTTGCTGCCGTCGCATCTAATTGCGCAATCCAACGTTCGGCAACAAAATGGCTACCGCAGCAGAAGTACATCTCTGGTTCCAAGAAAGCCAATCAATTGAAACAGTTCAAAGAATTATTCGGGTTAGAGTATCGAAATTGTCACTTCAAGTAAGAACTCCATCAATCATTGGTACGAGCGATTGGCGGAAAAGAAATGTGCATCAGTGAAGTAGACTTTCACTCCTTAATTGTTCTGCATAACGCTTAATGGAGATCTTTACTTGCAGACCGACAATTTCGATTCTCTAACCGAATAATTTTGAACTGTTACAATTGATTTGGTTTCATAGAACCAGACGTGCCCTTCTGCTGCACGGTAGCTATCTGACACTTCAACGTTGGATTGGTGGGATTTAGTATACGTAACGGCGAGCGTTACCTATCTGAAAAAATAAACTTTTTGAAAGTTATCACTAAAAAAGAAACGAAGTTGCTACATTATAAGGTTTTAAATTAATTTTGAAATGGGTCCAATAATTTATGACAACACTGTATATAAAACCCCTTCACCTTAAAATAAAGAAATTGATTAAGTCTGCTGACTCCCTCGTCACGCATCAGGAAGAGAGATGGAGCGAGACAGCTTTGTCTCGAAAATCTCAGAGCATCTTTCCGCCGCTAAGAACAATAAATCAAGACTGGTCTTCGTGCATGGAAACAATGTGGAAAGTGAGGTTTTATAAGCACCAAATTGCTTGCTTGTCCTCCTGCTTGGAATTTCTTGGATTAATTATCGTTCCGTGTTCTCGCGAAATGAGTAGCTGGGTGCTGTTTATTGGTTTATTCAGGGTGCAGAAATTGGCAGCATTCGTGTGACAGAAAGGTTTTGGGATGGCTGACAGTCTCTAACGAGGAAACACAGAAGGATTATATTTAGAAGATGCGCGAAGCATTGAAGGCTTTGTCATTTAAAAAAGGTATACGGTGTGTCCATAAATATTTTCGGGGTTCATTACCTCCTAAATTTGATTACAGAATGATGACGATAAATATTATTATATATCATAAAAAATGCAATATATAATAATTTTATAATGACAAACAAAATTAATTATTTTCGTCGATGGGTTACATGGCAGCCTTTTTTTAGTGCATTGAACCAATCAACGGCGGTTCTTACCTAGACGGTAGTTGATTGTTTAAAATAATGAAATTCAAACTTCCTAACTTGTGCGTTTTAGTTTGCAAGAGTGGAACTTATTTAAAATTTTTTTTTGTGTTGTCAAAATTTTTACTAAATATTATGATTTTGGATCAGGGACGCTATAAAAATTCAGACTTTGCAAATAATTTTCATCAGTACATTTATTGACTCTAACATAAAAAATAGAATTCTTTACGTCATTTAAAGCATTTACCCCATTTAAAGCATTTACCCTATTTAAATATATGCCTGTCTCTACTGGTTTGGAAATTATACATTAGCCAATTAGAGCGGACCTGGACACCCTTGATTTGAAAATGCCTTCTGAAATTATTTTTGTTGCAGAAGTTTTGAGCAGCCACTATTTCCAGAATGAACTTGTTAAGAGAATGCCATTTGATCGCAAATTGAGTACAGGTGTTACAAAGTATGTGCAATTTAAGATAGTTGTAACTTTGCAAGTATATGTGGTGTGAAGAATTCGCAAAAAAGGATTAGAAATGAACGCTCTAGTAGTGTTTTACAGTGGTGTGAGTTGGGGAACGTCCCCTTTTCACAAAAACTAAATTTTTATTTCATTTTAGCAGCTTAAATCTTGGAATTATAAATGAGCAATAGTGTTCGGGAAAGCTAGCTAAATTTTTAAATTTTGTTGAATCCCCTATACCACCGTATCTATTAGATGTCTATAAATGTTTTGCCCTTCACTTTTCCCACCCAACAGCCATCACTGCGTTTTATATTTAATGATGGTTTCCTGTTTGTAAAGATGGAATTTTTTAATCGACTTACTAGTCTCTTCCTGATCGCAAGAGTTTGAAATTCATGGCTTATGTCTTCTCAATGACATACACTCTTTTAATATTTTCTGAACTTAATATTCAGTTAATTGATTAATTCAAATAAATTTTAATTCCTTACGAGTGGCGCCACCTGGTAGTGCATATGATAAAATTTCATTTCAAGATTTCGTAATATTTTTAACAATGAATTAAAAGTTAAAGACTAAAAAAGCTAAAAATAATTAAAATAGAAACATTTCTATTTTCTCAGCACACTAATAAAAGTGTGTTTTCAAAAGATTTACTAAATTTATTATTTTAGAAGAAAATCTTATTCTTCGGAATCTTTTTCTAGAAAAGAAAAACTAATTTGTTTTTTTGCAGAAGCGGCGCGAAATAATGTAACCATCGCTAAAGTAACAATATGACCTCCCCAACCAACGCCATTGTTATTATTAATCTATAATGTCTATATTCTAAATGTCAGACAAACTTTCACTTAGAAATAATGCGTTTTACTGGCAAAGAGCATGTGAGAATCTTTAAACTTCATCTATATTTAAGATTATATAGTAGGTCTTATTGAAACTAAAACAATACTTTCAACAAATTTTAAGGATGTATGCGCTATTTCTCAAGTCTATTAGTATCAAGTTTATGCCCTGGCTTCGGGCCGCCTTCTTGTTTTTCGTCTGACAGAAATAAAATCTACGATTGTGTTCAAAGAAGGCTGAGAAAAACAGTTCAAGGAGAAAAGTGCAATGAATTTATCCTTGTGGAGAAAAAAATTCTTTCGATTAAACAACACAATTAAAATTCTTTTCTAGTGAAGTCATGGGTCAATAGTGATTCCGGAAAATAAATAGTTTTGAAGTTAAATTTCCAATTTAAATACAAAAACGTATCCTAGATACACGAAGGCTTCTAACTCTTTTCAAGAGATGCATTCTATCATATATATTTACGAAGTCACAACTATTTTATTTTGCAGATGAGCTTTATGGACACCTTACACATGGGTGGTGGTGAATGGTACATTTCACCTTCAAAGTTTGTATTGAGTCGCCGTATGGGGAAGGGGGTTATCTTGGATAGAAACAAGGTTGACTCTCTTATTTTGGATTGCGCGCCGCACCACTGACACACACCCATGATTTTTCATCATACAGCCACACAGGTTTGGTGATGAATGTCAGCTGTTTGACACACTTCATGCATTCCAAAACGGCATGACTGACAGCACTACATGAGGCGGGCGTACCGATTTTCTTAACCATTATCGTAACCTACATTACAAAATAACTGTGATACTTTCCCCTTATAATAAATAATGCCCTGTCGTGTAGATGATTCAGTGATTCTAATCGCTGCGCATGCGCACCTGCGGTTGCAGAAAAATTACTATACAAGCAAATACCGAATCTTCAACCCTTAAACTTTACCTTCAAAATTATAATTATGTAATTTCAAGAATTACTGTTTAGCTCCGATATGGTGTGGAATCTCAAATTACGTAGGTGGTGAGATTTCAGTTCATGAACTCCTTCTTTGTTCTATAGGACATCAAGATGTATGTGTAAAACTACTTTTTCTGCTGGATTTTCGATTGCTGGGAAACGACAGTTAGTGAAGCAATAGCATTAGTGAGTAAGAAGAAGGCATCTGGATACAGCAGAATGACAAACATCAATATAAAATACGTATAATGAAACGCAAATTAAAGCTAGAAGAGTGTTAACTACGAATAAGTTTTATTGCGAAATTTACTTCCATACAGAAGATTCAAACTTTCCTCAACCATTCAGATTCTTGAAACGCACTATTTTTAAACAAATGACTCCTGTCATTTATTTTCACACACTTTCATTTAACTTGACTTGTTTCACATTTCTAAAGATTTTATTTTGTAATCGATTTTTCCTTTACTTCCTAATGTGCTAGAGTTTTGATATATTGCGTATTCTCGATGACAATACGCTATCTTAATATTTTCAGAACTTAATCATCTTATTTTAATTACTATTGGTGCCATTTGGTAGTGAATTTGAAAACAAAATTGATTTCAAGAATCCATAATAATTATAATAATTTATTATAAATTAAATGTTATGAAATAGAAAATAATTTAAAAAAATTATCCTGTTATTACCCTAATAAAAGTGTATTTGAAAACTGTTTTTATTTCATATTCAAAGAGGAGTTCATTCAAGAGGAGATGATTTGCTGGAATAACATTTGGCTTGAAGGCTAGAAGCAATAATTTTCACAAAGTTACGGCGGAAGAAACAAGTTTTATTGTTGAATTATTTGAGATAAACATTTGACTGGAATTCTAGGAAAAACATACAATGCAACAGTTTCCAAAATCCTGTTTCTTACATTTGACATTTTACTTTCTAACCTACTCTTCTGAAGTGTAGCAATTCAAATATTTCGGAGAAGTTTCATTGGTTAAAAGTTTACTCTTTAAATTGGACGAAATGTAAATATTTACATTTGAGAGGTGAAGGGGACGCAGCGGAAGAAAACTCCCAGGGCAAGTAAAAATATTGCAGAAGGAAATTTTCAAAAATATACTAATTTTCGAGTAATTTCATACAGTAAGCGTTTAAGTGGGGTCTTAAAAATTCGAATTGGCAGCAACCAAGTTCATGTAAGTTCAATATTGTCTTGTATGAAAGCAACAATTTGCTTTGAGTTTTTTACAAAGTGGCATCTTTTTGTCCGAAATCGATAATGCGCTAAAAATTTGTAGTTGACATTTTCCCGCATTTTGCACCTTTTTCGAGATAGGAACGGTAAATCCGGAGTTCTCCAGCAGGTGGCGATGCAAGTAGTTTCAACGCATAGCGCATAGACGTTTTAGTATACCTAGATACTATTTAAATGACTATAGCTGCCGACGTTCTGTAGTTAGGGGGGAGGACGGCTTATTTCAGTGGGCACTCTGTATAGTCGCAGAGCAAAATTTCACACATTTCCTGTTATTGTATAGCAACGGATTCGGAAACCCTCCTCGCTTTTGCGCATGCGCCGGGTGGAGTTATTTTCATCAAAATAGGGGGAAAGTGAAGAATGGAAAGGTGATGTTTATGTTTTACTGAGCGTGATCTAACAAAGAACTCCGGAAATGCGCTCATATGACTCATTATCTGACACTCCTTTCTGGTGTAAAATCGTCCAAAAGTGATAGTCTCGGAATTCCGTTGCTGAACAGTATTTATCTACATTTTTTATGCTCTAAAAAACATCATATTTCTAAGCTTCATATGGCTAGAGATTAATAAAAAGAATCACGGAAATAAAATTTCTTGACATGAATATATAGATTTCGGATTTTTATTATAAATCAGATTTCAGTCAAAGATAAACTTTAAACCTTTACTTTATTTGTAGCTGATGGATACTCATATGTTACTTTTTCTGATTCTACTTTACAATTCATCTTATTTTTTGCAAAACACGTAGTATGCGTATAAGTTTCTTACATATTACTAAGTGGATGTTAAATCCGACTTCCCTCCCTCCCCCAAAAATTGAGATGTAACACTTTCCAAATCATCAGAGAAAAATTCAAACCTTGTATTTTTCTCAAATTAATTATTCCAATAAAAGTAATTTACTATGCCAAGAATGATATGTGGTGCAATTTTGCACAGCTAACTACACACATTTGGGTACAATATGTAACAGTGTGTCTGAAATCTATAAAATGGCAATAGGTTACCGATTACATCGATTCATTCAATTCACTTCTATAAATAATTTAAAAGAACATTTGGAATATTCCAAGCAACTACAGCAGCCCCACACTTCCGATTCATTCCGAGCTCTTCCGAGTCCATAACGAAGCAATTTTCAGGATGCAGTATGCAAAGTCTTAACCAAGCTCCACACAGTTTCCTCATTAAAAGACATTATTTCTCGGAAAATGAAGTATAAAATCCTCTACGTAAAGTAAAGCACGCTGTTAAATCTCCTGACAGCCGTCTCACACGCCGGAGGAGGGAGATGCGATGGTCCCAGGCAATTCTGTCTGTAAATCTTCTCGGAATTTTTCCTGTAAAGAACAATAAATCAAGAGAATTGTCTTAAATGAAACAATGTGGAAGGTGAAAGGTTCTCTGGCGCCAATTCACCTGCCGCCTTTGCTCTCACAATTGTCCCGAGATAAATTATTCTTACGCGTTATTTTATGATGAGAGCAGTTCGGATTGGATGTTCTTTATTACTTTAATCAGCGGAGCAGAAACTGGAGCAATTATGTGGCAGAGTTGTTCGGGAGTATTGACAGGCCTAACTAGTCTAACGAGTAAGATTGCAAATTGAGTAAAATAGATAGAACAGCGATGAAATTTGAAAAGTTATATTTTTTTATCCAAGATTTATTGGGCCAAAGTGCAGTCTTGCCTTTTAAGAATGTATGAAATTTTATATTTCTGGAAACAAGCTAAGCTCCTGAAATATCTTTAATGTTATAATTTAAATGGATTGCATGCTCCCCTTTTTTTAAAATCCTTTTTGCAACACTAGCAAACAGTAAGGGTCGATCTATGAGATGACTCTGTAGCACTTTCGACAGAAGAAGATTACCAAAATAAATAAATAAAAATAGTAAAAATGAAAGTAATTATAGATCTCTTAACTTATATTTCTCGAAGGAAGTTTCCTGCAGGGGATTTCCATCACCTATTTAGGAGCCGGTCACCAAGCCTCACACGTGGGAGATTTGCGGTGGACGAGTCATCATTTTCACTGTGCAGCAGATCAATAGAGATATGTTCTCTTCATAAGTCGGTCCGGGCTTAGCTTACAAAGCGACTCAGTTTGGAGAAAACCTTCAATACGGTGCATCAAACTTCGTTGAAAGAGTTTCATACTGCAACAAAACTGTAATGTCGCTTTTCCTGCCGCGTTAGTCCTATGGTTGGATAGAAACATTTACAGAGGTTTTTATCGCATGCCGGGGGAATGGAAGCCAATGTTTGTCTTGGCGACAAACTTGGCGACCATTTTGGCGACGAAATGAAGATTCCAGAAAATTCGGGAATTGCGTTCCTATCTCACATAGGATCCGAAATCTGGATTTTTTTTAGCGAAATCCATGTTACGACACTCTCCGTTGGAGCAGTAGTAAATACAGGGTGGCTCAAAGGAGAAAGAGAACCTCTTTGGAGTCTTGTTCGCATTGCGAGTTGGTCAGCTGTTTGACTCTGAGCGCTATTGTTCATGTTATTACTGGTGATTTGCTGTCTGCTTAAGTGGCAAATTTGTGCAAATGCAGTTCTTTTAGTGATACCTGTGCTTCGAGTTTCTGGAATATCTTTCAATAAAGCGTTGTTCCCCATTATCCTGCTTGTTGGACTGCTTTCACAGTACACTCACTGGACGATTTTTGTAACAAAACGGAGGAGGCATAAGTGTGTAGGTGGTATCTCTTTTGGTGGATGTATAGATATGACTGCTTAAATACGTAGAAAGGACATCCTTGCATAAGCTCCTGCAGTAGATAATACTAAATAGTAATAACATCGACACTCTCTCGAGCGCAAATTAGGAATTCAATCGATTTTATAAAAAAGAAATGAAGATATTTTATTTCCAACCTCCTAACTGAAAATTTCATAGCGAATTCTTTACGAACATTATCTGGAAAGACATTTCACTTTTGTTTTGTCATCTTTAAACTTTTAGCGCTTCCTTTCTCATTTTTCTATTCAAATTTATTCACTTTAGGCATGTTGAAGTTCAAAATTATGCTCTCTTAATATTATCTGTTTTTCAAATTATGTTATTCAAATTCTAAGTTTGTAAGCTTTTTGGGGGGCTTTCAATAAAGTTTCACGCATACACCTTCAAATACAGTGCAAAACTTCACCCTCTCCAACCGACAAGGAGCCGCCCGGCACCGAGTTCTGGGGTATGCGTGGTGGTAAAGAACATAATAATTGCATCCTACATGACTACAACTCTAGACCAGAATAGGTATCCTTGTACACAAATTCTATTAATCCCAAGTTGAGAACTTGCATTTTTGTGTTGAACTTCCATTGCTTATAATTTTTGTTGTTCAACATCTCAAAGTTGCAACTCTTAGCAAAAGCCATTTCCAGTTTAAAAAACCAAGGAAGCAAAGTTCAAAACCAGCCTATAAAATGGCTGCAGGATTCCAAACAGCAATAAAACCACAGACCTCTATACCACATGTAGCAATGTAAATACCAGGCAATGCATCTGCACTCACGTTGCAATTTAGAATATCAGGCTAATTCAGTACAGAAACAAAACACAACTGCATTGCTAAAACTAAAACCTTTTTATTAAAAACAATCTAACATACCATCTTATATAGTTATCCAGAAACAAGTGGCAAAACCGGATTGTTTGTGATGTCATAACTGGCCATGACGTCATAGAAAACGTACACGCCCATAATATGACATCAATAACACAAACAAACAAGATAAATGCAAGCCAATCATTTTTTAAGTGTAAACAAAGATTCAAATAAATATTTATACGATTTTCGGAGCATGAAACACTGTTAATTAAACTAACAGTAGAATATCATCAGACCCAATAATGAAGAAAAACCAGAATTCTAGATTTTTTCTCTATTATTTTGACATATAACATCTGGTCAAAATTTATTCTGTCTAGTTGATAAACAACCAAACATTATTTTTTTTTCATTTCGCAAGTTTGAAGCTTTTCCTGGATAACTTCGGAAACTTTTATCAGATAAAACAGTGATCGGATCGGATCTAAAAATAAAATAACTCTTAAAAATAAAATAAAATA
>BGPR01051541.1:0-10807 GCA_013235015.1 Araneus ventricosus
AATTAAACATTGAACTCATCAGTATCCAAATGCTTTGCTGTTAGACCAGTTCTTATTCCTTCGAACCTCAGCAATCTCTTGTCTTCGACCTTGTTGATACATCTTTTTGCTGATCTGATTTCCAACATCTTTACCTGGGTAGAAAACAAGAAATAAATCTTTATTTTTTATAGTAAATGAGACAGTCTATAAAATCAACTAGTACACTGACACAAAAACATTAAAAATAATTTTTAATTTAAAACCTAAACTTGTGCTTTTATCGATAATACCAAAGATTTTTTTGCATACTTTTATTTACCTTGATTTGTTTCATGTCTGAAAATATTAAATTTTGAAATCAATTTTTCACTCACTTCCCTATGTTTTAGAGGATTGAAATTCTGTATACTTGTATGTTCTGGGTGGCATTAAACCATTTTAATATTTTTTATACCTTAATTGTTAATTAATCGATGAATTTAATTGAATTTTGATTCCATACGACTGGCGCCACCTGGTTGTGAATTTCAAAAAATGTGACATCAAGATTCCATAATGTATATAATAATGAATTATAAATTAAAGATTCAAAAGAAGAAATAAGTCAAACTTCATAACTCTGTCAGTTTTAGTCGCAGAAGAGTGGATTTTTTTTTTCATTTAAACACTTAACTTAAAAGCCCGAGAATACTAATCATTAATTAGAATTTAATCATTAATTAGCTTTATAATGTTAAACAAAAATTACTTAGAATCTGTAAACATTTCAAGTATTATATAACATAAACATTTCAAGTATTATATGCCTTCTGAGATGAATGTAAACGACAGCCCTTTCGAAAACAGAATTGGTCATCTTATTAGATAGCAAAGAAAATGCAACGGTTAAGGGGTTAAAATGTTAGTAAGTCAAGAATATATTACTAAATATGAATAATAGGACCGGAGATCTGTATAAAAATTTATATTTCGTAATTTTTTTCAGCAGCACATTTATGCATTTAAAAAGCATAAAATATAATTCTTTACGTCATTTACAGCATTTATCCACTCTAATCGTTCCCAATAGTTAATTTCTAAACCGTTAGAGTTTACATCTAAATGGATGTAAACTCTGACGGTTTAGAAATTAACTATTAGGCCACGATTAGAGTGGACAACCTTTAAAATTCTCAATAATATATCTTCTAGTAGTTCTATACAGTGATTGATAATATATTAAATGAACAATAAAAATGTTAGCGTCCTATCTCTTTGTATTAAATTAAAAGTTTAGCAAAAAATTTTCCTTTCTTTTTTATACAAAATCTTCCTTTTCTTTTCTGTAAAACGTTTACTTATGTTATAAGTAAATTTTACTAACAATATAATAACGAATATCGATCATGCTTTTATGCATTCGCATTGGAAATTTTTTAAAAAGACCTTGCATGTATAAAGGTCTTCAGTATAATATTGTAACAAAGTTGGTAAGTTGTTTCCCTGACAGGGTAATCTTGGCGACAAACTTCCCGACAAATTTGGCGACTTGGCGAGAAAGTTGGAATTTCCTAGAAAAATCATGAACTGTGTATATATCTCTACTGTGAACCAGAAATGTCTTGAACTTTCTAGAGATTGCATCATTTCCTATTACTGACGTCACTTCCTGTTGAAAAGGTATAAAAGCGAACTTTCAAACCAAGAGAGTCAGTTGGAGTTTGATCAGCAAGCAAGCTGGTGAGCTAATAAGAAACTTTAGAGCGCTGTTGGAAATGCAGTGTATGAGATTTGTTAGTGATCTCTGTTGAAGGCTTTCACAAGTGCTATTTTAATACTTATGCTAGTTACTTTTTCTAGTATATTTGTAAAATAAAGAGCTTTATCTTTATTTTTTAAATTCTGCTTATTGGACTGCATTCATATACACCTACAGGACGATTTTGTAACAACATGCTTGAATGGTTTCTGCTAAGCTAACTGATTCGTTTCAGAAATACTAGCAATCAACTTCTTTTGAAATTCAGAAAATGCTTTTGAATGCATATATATTTTCGAAAATTTATAAATTAAGCTTTAATAGAAGGGCAAAAATGTGTAAAAAACGAACAGCATTTCCTGTTGGGACTCACCGTCTATTTTGTTGTAGATCAGAACTTCTGAATCTGAACTCGTACCTCGACCTCTGCGCAACCTCAGAGAAGGTAATATTCCAAACCTTTTCCTTAAAGGTTCTTCAAATTCTTCTACTTTCTTTAATTTCTGTAAAAGAAGTAATTTAATTATGTATATGAATGAAATATTTATTTATGAAATGTTTATTTATGAAATATTTATTTATGAAATATTTATTTATGAAATATTTATTTCTTAAAAGCTATTAATTAATGATTGTCCACTGAATAAGTCTATTTCTTTACTATTGCATCAAACATGCTATTTAGCAGTTTTATGTGTTATTTGGAAATATATTTAACTATATACACAAAAATTTTATCTTTTCTGCGATTTTGATTTTAAATAAACTCATCCTTTATTTCAAATATTTAGAAATTCCTAGGAATTGTTTAACTTCTATGCGTCACAATAAATGCATTGAGTTTATAAGACTCTTGTCTCGGGTAATCATAGGAATGCCCCGTCCTAGCCGAAGCCGTCCGGCTGTGCAGATGTGGACCACATGAAATAACCCCACCCAATACGGGGGTGCAAGTCCCTATTATCGGTATCGGTAAACTTCAACCGACTCTGCTACATAAATCCCAAATACTATCTTATTTCAAATCAAGATATGCAATCTCATTCAATTTCTAAATGCATTCAACGAACACACACACACACACACACACACATTGATATAAATCTAAATATAGCTTCTTAGATATGATCATACAGAAACAAAGTAAACAAGGCATATCAAGAAGCAAATCCTAATTATTTAAACTAGCTCTAATTATTTAAACAATACAACCAAATCTAAAACAAAATCTAAAGAATTGAAAATACTAAAGATATCATGAACAAAAATTAAGTTTAACCATTTATATGTCAACATGTGATTGCCTTTTTCAATACTTTTTATAACATCTCTGTTGTTATAAAAAGTATTGAAAAAGGCAATCCAAGTATATGTAGTTTTCTTTAATTAATATAGCAGCTTGGCTGTGAACAAGCTTTAGCCAGGTTAAATTAATTTTGCTGTACAAACCATCCCTGTTACTAAAATTGTTGAAAAAACAAACAGGGTAATTTACCCTAAAATGAAAGAATTTAGAAAGAAAAATCATACACTAACCCTAACAATAAAACATAACTATATGGAAAGGACTAAAATTCAAGATAAAAATATGTAATACAACAATATATTGCACT
The DNA here is from genome assembly GCA_013235015.1 of Araneus ventricosus. Lineage (NCBI taxonomy): Eukaryota > Metazoa > Arthropoda > Arachnida > Araneae > Araneidae > Araneus > Araneus ventricosus. The sequence goes on from BGPR01051541.1 coordinate 3,334, forward strand.
AGAAACAATAAATACGTCTTTCAATAAAATACCCATACTTATTCATTAAACATTAAATAATCAGTGCTTCTACCTATCCTTACCAGAATTCCACATTTTTAATATAAACCACCACTTAGCTTGAGGTTATATATATATATATATAATTAAATATTTCAATCAATCAAAACATGTGTTATATTTTCAATATATACAAATATTAATCTAAACATTAAAATTAAAATCAAATTACCTTATCAATAATCATACAAATGAAATACAAAAGATAGTTTGATTAAAGACTATTACACTATGAAAAAAGACAACCTAGAATTGGAATTCCAACAATCAAATGTCTATCAGCCTTGGGAACTGATATGTCGCATTAAGTCTAGATTTTGTGGCGCCACCCCTCTGTGAAAGTCAATTGTTGGAAAAACGAAAAAATAGGGGAATAAATCTCCAAAATCTTTCAAGATTAGAAACGACAAAGTATATAACTTCTAACATACCAATTCAATAGTTATAAATATTGTTAGGACTAGAGCATTATCCTAAAGACAGTTCCTCATTTAAAGTGAAAATATTATTTCTAAATTAAGTTTTTAATACTATAATAAAACACTGTAAAAATATTAACTATAAATTAAATTTAACCTTTTTAATAATATATATATTTTTGGAAATGTACATAAAAATAAATAAGTGAATATATGATGCAATCTTATTCTTAATCTAGTGGCGCCATCTACCTATGAAATGATTTACTAAAATCTTTGTTAGTTCCATTATATATGATCACACACACACATCAATAATCACATAATAATGTAAAAGACTTTTAATTTAATGGTGTTAAATATTTCTTATTAACAAAAGCATACATGAAATTTAGAGAATTCTCATATCTCATAGCATTTTCAAGAAATGTATTAATATGAAACTGTTGTTTTAATCTGTCTGTGACTAAAGTAGTGCTTCTATGAATGTAATTTAAGACGATATTTCTATATATTTGACGACTAATGTGGCTATTCCAAAAAGGTAACATGTTTATATTGAACTGAAAAGTGTTTCTTTAATCATAAATCTCAGTGCTTAATTTATTATCAACTATTTTTATTTGGAGATCTAGACATGTATATCTTCAAAACATAAAATTTTCTGAAGTTTACCAAAAATAGAACTTTAGTTTACCATAAGTAAAATAGCAAAAAATAAAAGTATAGATCAGGACCAGTCCATTGAGCGAGTTTCATAAAGTCCTTTAACAATTGCAGAAGCTTGAGAACGAAACTCATGGTTGTGAACAAACTCCTTTAAGTCTTTGTTTTTCAAGCTTTTAGGCCATTTAAATCGAAGGTTCCTCCATTTCTCACACTCCAAAATTACATGGAATTTGTCTCGGATAATGTAAAAATTGCCTCTCAATTATTTCACACAATTTTGCAGTAGACTAAATTATACCGTTGCATATAAAAAGAAATTTCCTTCCCTGCAAAGGTGTTTGAAGTTATCCGCAAGCGTTGCACATAAATGGCGATAAATAATAATCCGCGATTTTATACAAAAAGTAAGTAATGCCCCGTGGTTAAAAATAACATTAACATCATTTCTGTGACATATTCAACTGGACTTACTTCGCGCGTAGGGTCAGAAGAATCGCTGCTTCCGCCATTAGAACTTGCATTGGAGGAAGGCATGAATTCTAGGGGACTAGTAATGGACGATGATCTATAACTGCAAGAAGACAGGACATTAAGTGCGTTTGTTAACTTCATTTATAAGTTTATATTATGTTTCACTTATTGATTTCTTTCATATATGAAAACAAGTAATATAAAAAAAAAATTTAAAGTGAATTCCTACTTTAATAATTAATAGTTTAATAATTTTCGAGATATAATGAAAAACGTACTGCGCATGCGCAAATATATGGCTAAAATATGGGGGTGCTTCGATGATCCCATGGGCCAACCATATATCCAAGAACCAAGTCTGTAATGTTAATAGTTTTCGAGATATAATGAAAAACGTACTGCGCATGCGCCATGCAAAATATGAAATGACAGACAAACAGACAGACAAGACAGCGAATTAATATTGCATTGTCATCTAGTTCTGAGCTATGTTTAAAGTTTCAAGTCTCCAGCTCATCGGGAAGTTAGTTTAAAATCGATTGCAAAATTTGAACAAGATATATAAATATAGGGAGAGTGTGAACTAATAGTAGGAATTGAAAAATGTGATAAAATCTGCCTCTAAATGTAAATTGTTTAGGTTTGTATTAGCTACTTTTAGGAAGTTAACGAAAAGACAACCATAACAAATATTGCTGTGGTATATATATATATATATATATATATATATATATACAGGGTGTCCACACTTAACGTGGTCTAATAGCTAATTTCTAAACTGTTAGAGTTAGACATATAGTTCCAGTTGGAAAAATGCTTTAATTGAAGGGAAGAATTAAAATTTATGGTTTATGAGTGAATAAATACATTCTTGAAAAAGTTCCGAAATCTAACTTTTTATACAATACCTTGGTCTTATCAAGCATATTTAGTCAAATATTTTTGGCACTCTAACATTTTAAACAAAAAACGTCCCACTCTTCTGCGACTAAAACTGACCGAGTTATGGAGCTTTGAATATCGCTGACTTAGATCACTTTACACCATTTCAATAGCCGTCTCGAAGACGATCCACCATTCAATGAGAAGCACTTGATCGACGAGACCGCTGATTGGTTAAAAATCATGAAATTCAAAGCTCCACCACTCGCCCAGTTTTAGTTACAGTAGAGTGGGACTTTTTGTTTAAAATGTTAGAGTGTCAAGAATATTTTACTAAATACGACTGGTAGGATCGAGAGACCGCATAAAAAGTTAGAATTCGTACTGTTTCAGAAATATATTTAGTGACTCAAAAAGCATAAAATATCATTCTTCCCTTTATTTAAAGCATTTTTCCAATTGGAACTATATGTCTATCTCTAACTGTTTAGGAATTAGCTATTGGGCCACGATAAGTGAGGACACCCTGTATATTTCTCTAGTACTGGCAACAGGATGTGAATGTATTCCGTAACATTTCTGTGTATAGAATTGCGCAACTTAGCTCTCTCCACCTGCATAACTGAAATCAATTTTTATTTTCCAACGTCAGTGAAGTGTATACGAAATCATTCTTCTTTGATGACAAAATAAAATGCAATTCTTTTTAAGTAGAAATTGCTGTTTGGATTTCCACACCTATTAGTGAATTCTCATTTATTTACATCATGCGTTCAATGCAATATTTGACGACGTAACATAGAGTAATTCAAGACAAGTTAACTGTATGATAAATACTGGCCAACAGATCAATAACAAACTTTGTTATTCACCTGTGTAGCACCATAGCCAAAGTATACAGAACATAATTTTAAAAAAATGAAATCTATTGAATTTCATCCATTTTATAGCTCTGGGCATACAAACAATTAAAATAATAACTACACAGTTTTTAACTAAATTCTTGTAAAACATTTTAAACTAACTCTGCTGCAAATTGGAAAATTTCTCTCGGACTGAAGCAAAGCACTTAGAAACATTCATTTTTTAGCAAAATACGAATGAAAATTATCAAATTATTTCGGAGACTGGAGAAGCAAATTTTTCATTTTAACAAGAATTAATGTATTTACACATAATTATTTAATTTGATTATATTATTGTTCTGCAAATTAAGTTACAAAAATATAACAGTATGTATGCTACTGTCAATGTGAGTAATAGGTTATTATACATAATCACCGCGGTAATAATATATAATAATGATTATATATAATTAACGATTTAATTCATTGACTGTAACATATCTATCTATAATAGAATCGTCCAAAGATGTCTGTAACGCTGGGCGGAGCTTAAAATAACCCAGCCCCTTTTGTCTGTGTCATTATTGAACGAGCGAATCGAATGATTGTATAAGAATATTACCTCAGCAATTGCTTTCAGCAATTAGAGAGCAACACGCAATTAAATATTTGTTTAAACAATGAAAAAGGTTTGAATTGTGTTTGAACAATGAAAAGTATTGTTATAAATTATGCAAAAATGTGCATGAGATTTTGTATTACTTCTTTCTTGAGTAAATTTGTTGCAATCAGTTCTGAGATATGGTTTGCAAGCTAAAAGCCCGTCTTATATTTTCTCGTATATATATAAAACTCAATTTATATGTATTTGTTCCGGCATCACTTCCAAACAACTGGACAAATTTTGATGAAACTTGGTACACAGGTTCCTCATTAGCCGACTTGAAGTACTGTTGATGTAAATAAGCCTTGAGGGCAGGGTGAGGCAAAGTATCCAAAATACATGTAATAAATGAGCGGATTGAAACGCTAGGCGATTTTAGTGAAACTTGGCACATGGGTTCCTCATTAGCCGACTTAAATTACTGTAGGAGTAAATAAGCCCTAAATAACAATCGGGTAAATAACCCTAAAAAATTTACTGCATTAAGAAATGGGCCCTATATCGCACTCTTTTGAATTGGGGGAGGTGAGTCATTGAGAGACATTTAGCAAATGGTCCAATTAGTATGAGAGTTTTACGGTCAGAGTTCCTAAAATAATAAGATGCCCCCGCTAATAATGCAAGAAATAAATGCAATACTGTATACTATGATATAAGATAAATGAAAAAAATTAGCACTATTAATTTATTCTCGCAATAAAGAAACAGTAATAAAAATTTTGTTATTTATAGATAGGGCTAATTATAAAATTTAGTTCAGTTTACGGTCTTCTAAAAGATTTTGACCTGAAAAAGACCAGGCAACGCATAGTACTCTACTAGTACATTATAAAAAGAACATCCGCGAAAGAATTAAGAAATGGATTGATGCAAGCGAACTGAGATAATGCGAAATTGTTCTGTAAAGACCATATAAAAATAAGATTACCATTTCATTATATTCGTTACACATAGTGATGATTTTATATAGCATATCTAGAACTGGTACGGATTGCATTTATTTGTTGCGAAAGTGTAACTCTTTTAATTTATTAAAGTTGAATGAGAGTATCATTACTAGTATCCAGTAAGGGTGACAGTGCTATGGTCAGATGAGTAGCATAGGTATACGATTAGTTTAGGTAAAAGTCCATCGAAAATATGCAGTATTTTTTAAAATTTTGTTTATATATGCAGACCTCATTCACTATATATTTTTAATTATTGTCACATTTAAGTATTTTTCAGAACCATTCTTATTTTACTTACTGTATTTCCTATTTACTTCCAAAAATTATAACTTCTATTCTTCTAATAATGACTTATCTTATTTCTCTATTCTGTTCTGTAAAAATAAAATTCATTCGATGTCGCATCACCACTAGCCGACGGTATTATACAATATTCTAGATTTCTGAAAGTTGATTATCATTGTGTAACTTACATATCATTTCTGATATCTGTACTGTGCTCGCACTTTGTAACCACGAAATATCTATTTTTTTTGTAATTATCCCTATATGTAAATATTTCTATAAAGTTTTATTATTATAGCTAGTCTCAGTTTCAAAAGTAATATTCTTTTGTATTAAATTAAACCCTAAATAGCCTCATTTTACTGTCCCATGAATTTCCATCAAGATCTTCTGCCACTGGTGTATTAATACAACAGCATGTGAACATTATCAAGGATAATGGGAAAGTATAATATTGGACAGAAAATATTTTGACATTTGTGAATAGCATTTGTATCCTCTATAAAACGTATGGAGATTTATCTCATTAGCTAATTGATAGAGAAAAGATATTTTCGTTGAAATGCGATCACTATTTAAGACGTAGTCGTACACCCAAGAAAAGCAATTGTTTGACACTCTACAGAAAAATGTCAAGGATCCTTTATATGGTTTTGTGACTAAATGAGGCAGAAAATCTTGTTGTCCACCTCATCGGTATACCATAATTTGGTATTTCTGAACAGTTTGCCTATTTCTGAATCATCTTAAGCTTGGAAAGGGGGGTGCCAGCTCAGGTGTCGTCCGGGTCATCTGACCGCGGTTCAAAATTACGAGGTCCGTCCCTAAATAGCCCTCGTGTTGCTTCAAAACGGGACGTTAATCTAACCTAACCTAACCGTGAGCTATTCTACTGCACAAAAAATGCACTTTTTCAAAGCATAGAATATTGGTCATATGCAAAATGACCATTCTTTAGAACTAAGAAAGGTACCTTCTGTGTGTCACAGAAGTAGAAGAGTTGGACGATGAATTTCACCTTCTTTAAGCTATTCTACTTTTACACACAAAAAATGCACTTTTTCAAAGCATAGAATATTGGTCATATGCAAAATGACCATTCTTTAGAACTAAGAAAGTTATCTTCTGTCTGTCACAGAAGTAGAGTTGGACGATGAATTTAACATTATTTGAGTTATTCTACTTTTGTACAAAAAAAATGCACTTTACAAAGCTTAGAATGTTGGTCTTATGTAAAATGACCATTCTTTAGAACTAAGAAAGGTACCTTCTGCGTGTCACAGAAGTAGAAGAGTTGGACGATGAATTTCACCTTCTTTGAGCTATTCTACTTTTACACACAAAAAATGCACTTTTTCAAAGCATAGAATATTGGTCATATCTAAAATGACCATTCTTTAGAACTTTATAAAGGTACCTTCTGTCTGTCACAGAAGTAGAGGAGTTGGACGATGAATTGGAGAATCGGGAGTTTGCTCTGCGCGTCCTAAGGTCTGAGGGATTGTTGGAAAGTGGTGGCAGATGGGGTGCTCCGATGCTGTCGTCGTCAGAACCTCTTCGGTACTGCTGACGTTTCCGTCTCAGGAACAGGCGTTTGTCACTGTCACCATTCTCCCTGCAAGAGAAGGTGCATTTTATTATCATGAAGAGAGCTAAGAAACTCAAACCCAGCCAAGCAGTGCAATGAAGATTATGAGCCTTTTTAAAGGTTCACATAATTATGTCGTTTATACGTGGCGATAAATATCCAGTAGTTAGCTTCATAAAATTTTTCCATTTTACGATTCTATCTAATTACACAATGCCGAAATGCCAAATTTTATATTTACTTTGACAAAATTTAGAGAAAAATCCTTCATTATGTAAACCTGACATGAATTTAGTATAAGTCAAATGGTTAAGACATTCAATTCAAAATCCTACTGATATCCAGACTGCACTAAGACCAAGGGAAGCTAATGATTTCGCAGTGAATAAAAAGAAAAAACAAATTTTTTCGATCGAAAAGAAATTTTCCCTTTTCTTTTCGAATAAACAAAAACGCTCATTCGTTGCAAAGGCAGATTAATGAAAAACATCACGACTTATTTTTTTCTTCAACAACCAAAATGTTAAGAAGTATTAAACACCTGGTTACTGACCATTTTTTCAAGAGATTTTGCAAAAGTTTAGCTAACGTAGACGAAACCATTCAAAATTTCAACACTTATAAACTTGATAAAATTTAAT
>BGPR01051543.1:0-10806 GCA_013235015.1 Araneus ventricosus
GATATTTCTATAGAATAATCACTTACCCATTGGTAATTTACACTCTCTAAAATATTTTCTGTATTTTTATTCTCACTGTGATATGATTTTGGGATATATTTCCCTTTTCTATTATCCAACCATTGGCATCTTGGAGGTTTGGCGCCAGAAATCTAGATTAACCCGACGAACTTGTCCCCAGGCTACTTAGCCATTTTGATTGCGAAATTTCAAATTAGCATTCTCTTTTTCAAGTTTGCCTAATTATTAGTGCTAATAGTTTTATGCCATTTTTTGTATCCGAAATGTATGATTATGCTTGTGATAATAGAATTTATTCCTAACAATTTTGTATATTTCAAATATAGTGCAGTCTGAGTAGATTGCTGAATTGATAGTCATGTTTTTATTTACTATATATATATATATATATATATATATAATGTAATTACGAATTCATTTTTTAAAAATATAACTGTATTTCTATAATAACATGAAATCTTATTCTGACCACAATTTAAAAATAGAATTATAACTTGTAAATATCGATAAAGGATTAATAACTTGACGACCATTATAACATGGTAGACCATTTCAATTAAATAAAATAGGAGAAACAGTTTATGAAGTTTTTAAACTTTAGTTAAATTCTTCTTTAACCTCAAGGTTATGAGAACCACAAAGTTTTCTTCCTTGAAGGGGAAGCTTAGATCCAAATCCCCACCCGAAAATTCGAAAATGTCAAACCGTAAAATAGTCCAGGCGGCGGGGTGTTTAAATCGAAAAATATTTATGGCTAAGGTTTCATTGCTTTAATTATTTCGTTTAGGTTCCAGTTTGACAATCCCATGTTTTTTCCCTCTGGCGAGTTGAGCGTCGGCTGCTAGGGGGGAAGTGAATTTAAGTGGGTGTTTTTTCAGTTTTTCTTAGATTACACATTTAAGGATTAAAATTAAACATTCTTAGACTACACAATCAATATTAAAAATGCTATAGATAAAAGTTGTAGAACAAACAATTCTGCGCCGAATGAATACCAATGCTATACTAATTCGTTGCGATAGTCTAATTACAAACTATTATCTGAGTTGCAATGATTTTCCGATTTTGAAAACAAAAACGCATAGAATCGCATAGAATTAAAACGACGCATGGAATTAAAAAAGTTGTCAAAATAAATTTTGTATGCAAAAGTATTCACTTTTGTATGCATATAGTCACCAATAGTACTTTTATATGCATACGTCAGTGCACCCATACCAGAGCGTTAGTATGCTATATTAGCCGCAGATGTTCCATAATATTCATGGGATATCTTTACGATGTTCTACTGCAAACAAAATATCGTAGCAACATCGTGGAGATACGGTAAAATATCCCGTGCTAATAGGGTGTTGTGGAAGGTAGGAGAGAGCGTATTAAGTAAGCTGACATCCTTTTTAACTGACCACGGTTGAAAATCATCACGAAATGTTAGATTGCAAATATTGCATCGACATCATTTTTCGGTTTTGTCAGTATTTTTAATTAATTTAATTCTTCGCCACTAAAGTTTCTTTCTTCTCTTGTGACATCTTCGACAATTTTTGAATTTCAAATGATAATTTTCAGCGGTTTCATTTATTTTCTAAATTTTTCTTAATTATTTACTTTGTATTCGATTTAAATAGTATTTGTCTTAACTTTTATTGTTGTTTCCATTAAGGTTTCAACTTTATTAATTTTTAAATTCAAATTTTTCAACGGGCCTATTTCTTCGCCACCTTGTTACGGATGAATTTAGATGTTATTAGGTTTTGGCGTTCTTGACTGGAGGTTTTTTTTTCCGTTATGAAAGCAGATTCCATTGTGTTTTGGTTTGAATATTCTGAAGGCTCCGAGACCGTTGGATTTAATTCCTTCTGTTCTCGGCCTCTCAGGCATGCAAGCAGTAGAATAAATCTGTTGGTAAAGAAATCTACAAAAGATCTAAAATGTTGAATTTAAATAAGAAATCAACAGGCAGCTGATGTTTGAACTGATCTTCCTTTCTTTGTCTTGGACTATTCGAGTTCATGCTGGACTGAAGCTTTTTTCTTGCGTTTGGAATGGCGATTTTTATATTACATATATCTATCTTCTAAAGAAGTTTGAAAAATAGCAAAATAACTGATAGAAAGTACTCTTCATTTTGCGAACAGCAGTGATGACTTACAAAAAATTGAAAGTAGTGTGATCGTGATGGAGATTCCTGTTTTGTGCGTGTGGCAGCATCTGCAACGATTCTGTTGTTTGTGAACGAGAGTCGCCACTTCTGAAACAAAAAATGTGAACAAGAAAGATTTCCCATGTCGACAACAAATCGGGGAAAACTAAATTTTCACATGCTAATATTGACCGCAAGTGATGTTGCAAAACCAAGAAATGCCTTGCTTCAACTGATTTAAATCCGTTTTGTGGCACGTAACATAGTGTGCGAAAGTTCAAGTCAATGAAAGGTACATTTTTCAGTGCCTATAAAGGTTATTCATTGTGAGACTACTAATCTCTCATTCAATATATTCGAATATCAAAATGGCCGTTGTGAGGGTGTTTCCTTTTTTGCATTTACTAATTTGGTAAAGAATAGATATCTGTTTTTCATATACTTACTGTTTTATAGTTGTGAGATTTCATATATTTGATGTTGTGTGCATCAACAGTAAAATTTACTAATTTTATATTCTTATCTTAAAAGTGTTTTCAGTTTAATATCCATAAAATTGTTAATAAAAAATATTTAAATTTAATAAATTTGTTTTTCTTTAATTGTTTTTATGCAATGTACTACCACTGTATGCAAATTGACTTTTAATAGTAGCTAGGTTTTTCAGGTCTGAAAAGGTAGGTGAATTATATTAGTATAGCTTGAATTGCTTATTATCGTGTTATTTATTTCAGTAATCAGAATTAATTAATTAATTGTTCAATATATATATTTAGTTTAAATTTTAATATTGGGTACCTACTTGGCTTTAACATTTATAGTAAGCCTCATCCAATTAGAACATTTCAAAATAGTTTTCATACAGCTTCTAAACGGATCATTGGTATACATAACGACACTGAACTAAACTAATACTAGACAAAATTAACCTAAGAGTAAAATTACATCAAAAGATTTTGAGCGGTTCGTCTCGAATGGCTGGTTCAAATAGTCTGACAAATTTTGGATCGTAATCTTGACCAATCTGACGATAGAGCAAACGTGAATGCGATCACTAAAATTTACTCGTGGTCTTAGTCATGGACGTGGTATTTCTGACATAACTTTAGTGCAACGAAGTGGATCCTAACATTTCTTATTGTTACTACTTTTTCACAAGTAAAGACTTCTGCGGATTGTCAATTACTACTTCTGAGCATCACATCGATGCCAGAGATTGAAGAATACTGCTTGATAACGAATATGTTCGATAGCTTGTGGACTTGTTTGAGTCTCACGATCCATTTCCTGTATCAGATTTTGTGATGGCCATCAGTATTGATGTTCTGCGAGACGAAACAATATACTGCTAGAGATCTTTTCAAGACATGTTTCAGACGTTATGATAAATAGTAAAAATTATTTTACAGATATCTAGCTCTTACGGTTGATTTACTGATGTTTAGATAACAGGTTCTATCCCGAAATGGATAAGGGTAAATTCTATTTGCCTGTAATATTCCGTCAGAATGTTTTTGCGGACTTAATGACTTCTTCCTGAACGGCGACGATTCTGCCAAGAACTTGAAGTAAACAAGCAAGCAATCAATTCCAATCTAAAAGAAGGAAACTGATTTGTTGACAGGTAACTCTTCTGTCGTCCAAGATATCTGTAATTTATTAAAAAAAACCATATTATTTTTGTCTTTTTGTATTTTCTAAAATCTTGTGCATTTTTCTTTTGTTGAGTTTGCTAAAATGAACACCATTTAAAGAAAATAATCATCCTGATTATTTCGACGTGACAATATAACAGCACTTCTATTGCAATAATTCTTTTGAGTAACCATATATAGATATATTTCTTCAGTCATTTTTCTCTGATTTTCATTACAAATTACGTGTATAACAGTAAAAAACGTGTTTGATATTTTTGGACAAATTACGCTGAATAATATTTCATTTTTAATATGTTCCAAACCGCGTTTACCTTTCTCCCCCTTCCCCAGCCAAGCGTCTGCGAACTGCTCTATAGAAAGCCATTAGTACATTCAATCGCATGATAAAAGTGCATGCTTTTTTACTTGCTGTATTGTGAGGAAGAAAAAAGAATAACTGCCTCATTTGAGCTCAAGAAAGGGATGAAGGATGTGTTGAAAATTCAAAGAACACGCCAAACTATGGAAAGTCTGAGATAATATAAAAATGGATATAGCAATAAATTAGATAGATATAAATCAGGACTAGCTCACAAAATATTCGAGGAGAAAATTGAATAGTTTCGATGGCAACTTCTTCACCATCCGCCTTGGAGCCCGGAGTTAGCTCCAATTTTCACTAGATGTTTGTTCTGCTTAGACTGCAAGCACTTTTCAACTGATGCAGATGCTGAACAAGTGTACAATAATGGCTGAGGCATCATTTCGAAGACTTTTATGCAGCAGGTATTAGAAAACTCAAAGAGACATGGGATAAATGTATCAATGTAAATAGCGATTATGTAAAGAAATAAACATTCTTTTCAAGTAAATATCTTGGTTTCCCATTTTTTTATTATCTTTTGTAACCTACTTAGACTTACCGTCGTATTACCAAAGAAACTATAAAGAAAAATAAAAAGTAATTATTTTAAACAGCAAAATAATTCTTCGTGACGGTACAAACAGCAAATGAAAGATGCGTGATTGACTCCAAATATAAAATGGTGATACGCAATCGACTGCACTGTAGTAAAGGAATTATTGTAGAAAACTATTTAAAATAGAGTTAAATACTTTGAACTATTTGAGGAAAAAATGGACAAGGCAACATTTTCCAGCGGTGTTTCGAAAATTATTTAAATGATTCATTCGATCTTATTGATTGGGGTAAAAGATTTTCTCTTCTTAACTTTTGGTTTCAAAAATTCTGAGAATATTTTTCCTGCATTCATTTTGAGAGAAGCTTTTAAAATGTACTTTGTAATTTCACTAAACAAATATACCTGAATTTTATTTCCTTTATTTTTAAAAGATGTAAGACCGGGTTTCTTGAACGCAAAACAGTCAATTCTAAATTCATAGTAAGGAAATTCAAATTCTAATCAAACTTGCTGAAAAACAAATAAATATAAAATTGTATGCAATGGTATAATTAATTTTAATGCCGTACGCAATAAAAATTAATTATTCCTTTTTAATCAAATAAGTAAATTCAATAATGTAAACAATAAATAAATTGTATATAAGTATTAAATTTCAGTGATTTAAGCAAATGAATAAATTGTTTGAAATTACATAAACCATATCCAAAAGATGCCACATAAATAATCTGTATGAAATTGTAAAAAAACCGTTTATGTTTATATGGAAGCATTTATAGAATTTTAATGCTATATTCTGTATATTTCACAGCAATGTTTGAGCACCCTGATTAGGAATTCCTTGAAATGGAAGGTTCATCAAGGGTTTAATTAAAGTTACGTTTTTACGATTTGATAGAAAGGCTTTTTGTATTATTTTATTTTTTCCAGTAATCCTAATAAGAAGTAACAAATACAATTCAAACCTTCCAAACACATAAATGTCTCGAATGTACTTTTAAAAAAATCATATAGAAAATCGTAGTTTAAAATAACGTAAGCAACTGACATATATTGAACAAATAAATAAAGAGTTTGCAATAATTGAAGATTTTAACTAAGGTTTAATAATTATTTGTAATGAAGTTGGTAATTTGCATGATAGAAAATAAATAACTATGTAAAAAATGACATAATTTATGATATAATATAATAAAAAAATAAAAATTATATCAAATAAAAGAGTCATTTACTTGGTGCAAAATGGCCGAAGTCTGGCTCTGGCCCATAAAACTCAAATAAAATCAAAATGAAAGACAGCAACGAAAATCAAAATGAACGAGAGTAAAGAAATAGAGTAACTTAAGAAGCAATGAAAGAGAATAAATTAAATAAAGTAATTAAATAAATAAGAGAAAATGTCTTTACGACGAAGAAAAAATCCGATTTGAGTAGACATTCTGGAAAAGAAAATACTACAAGAATTCTGAGGACTTTTAATGTATAGGATATTTATCGCTTCATGGCGCAAATTTTCAGTAATGTCACACCTTAAACAGACAGATATACAGTCTTACTAGAAATAAAAATGTTCTTTGCCAACCATTTGCTTATTAGGCAACAATAAAAGAGGAAACCTTCAAAGACTGTTATGCAAATGCACTGATAAAAAGGAATTGAAATAATTCTATTCGATGAAATCTTCGAAATTGATTCACATCTTTATATTAATGTACGAGTCAGTTCAACTAGTACTAACAGATGAAAATGCAAAGAAAGGAAAGAATGGGCCAGGCAAACATTTTCCATTGTCACGGAAAGAGCCATTAAAATGAAAGGTTTACTCTAATTAACTGAAGCATAAGAATTTCTCCTCTTTAATTCTCGTTTAGGAAAAATTCCGAGACGTCAATTACCTGCATTAATCGTGAGAGAAGCTTTTAAAATGCAACGATTTTCCTGCTTAACTATTCTTCATTGTTTAAACTTAAGTTGGTAAGATAAATTGCCTGATCTCGTATTGCATTTTGGAACTAAAAGTATTTTAATATTAATATGATGTTTTTGCTGAAAGAAAATTCTCTTACTATAGCTTAGTGTTTTCATACTACATTGATCTTCCTAACCATTTCTTCATCGTGATATTTAAAATCGAATTTTTGAGTTTGGAAAATGAAGAAGTTAACAGTTAAGCGCAGAAGTTAAACAAGAAGTTAGTCGAGCATCTCAAATTTCTAGAGTTTTAATTAAGCACCACCGTTTGTAAAAATAATCCAAAATTATGGTTTGCGCAAATCGAAGACCAGTTTTAAATTTCTGGTATAACAAGAGATGAAACTAAATTTCATCATGTATTCGCTGCTATAGAATAAAAAGTTTTGGATTTCGTTCAAGATTTAATCATTAGTACACCCGAAAATGAAAAATATGCTTTTTAAAAAACAGAATTATTGAAACTTATTCAGTGAGTGACGCATCAAAGCTACGATATTTGCTTCAGGGAATCAAACTTGGAAACCAGCGACGATTTATTTCACTAAAACTTATGAGTGAAATAGCAGGTAAAGATTTTAGTGATGACTTATTTAAATCACTTTGGTTTGACAGACTTCCAGGAAATGTAAACTAGTCTTATTACCGTCAAACGAAGAAGTGATTAGCTTAGCTATTATGGCTGATAAGATACTTGAACTCGTTCCTCAACCAAGTGTAAATTACACTGCTGTTGGTCCAGATTCCTCTAATGATTCGACATTAGAACAGGAGGTTGCATAATTGACTAATCAAGTGACTAAACTGACAAATATTGTCAAAAATGTACAAAATTTTCGAAAGTTCAGAAATCCATCTTGAACTCGCAATCGTAGCTTATCACGTAAGGGACGATAATCATCACAAAATGGAAAAACAAGAAAATGATAAAATGGAACATGCTGCAAGGGAATCGATAACGAAAGGAGAAAATGTTGCTAAAGCTGGAAAAATAAAATTAAAAATGTGTCTCTAGCTTCGAATAAAAGCAGTAAATGTGAGCATCTGCTACAGTGATGTCAATTAATAACTTAACAATAACTTTAAAAAACATTGTTGACATAATTGAATCACATAAATTGAGTTTTAAAAGCATTTTGATATATCGATGAATCGTAACATTTATTTGCTGAGTTAAGAAACAACTAGAAATAATTTAACCTCTATTCAATAACGTTTTGTGTTTATCGTATGAAAATTTGGGAGATGCAAGAAAAAGTAAAATTATTATTAATTTCTTAATACAATTCAGGTTTCTAAAATTATCAACAACAGCATAGTCCAGTCGAATTCTATTTTCACATGGAACAAAATACATAATAGCAATTTCGTTGCTTTAAACTGTTGGTAGACCATACAATACATGGTACTGTATTTTGCAGGCGGAGACCCCCCCCCCCCCCCCCCGCCCCCGCCTGAGGAAAATTCGAACGACCATTTTTTTTTGCGTATAAATAAAAGGCTATTTATCTGAGAGGAATAGTTTAATTAAAAAATATAGGTATTAAAATGATCTTAAGAATCAGTCTTCGAACGATATAATAGCCTAATAAAGGTAAAAAGGAATAAACGAAAAAGAAAATTTGGGAAAAGTATTTTTAATATTTTAGAATTAAAGCGACTTTTTTGATATTTCACGTACGTACGCTCATTATATAAGAGGATATATCTCATAAACATTTCAGATCCATATCTTAATTTTTTTTTGAAAAATTCAACTCTTTCGAAAAAAATAACAACGTCGGAAATGCCTGTCGATACTTTTATATTTGTCATAATTCGCAGAGAGAGAAAAGCCCTGTTCTAAAAGTGTTGTTAGACAATTTCAAATAGCTTTAAAATATGGTCGATTTTCAGTAAAAATTTCTTTCATTTGATCTCATTTATTATATCTGAACGAATTGTCCTCATAGGAGAAGAAAATTTCCATTGTTTGACTATGACTTGTTTCCTCTATTTTATGAAAACATATACCGAAAGTTTTAGACACAGCTTTTACTTAAAAGTACAACTTTTGCGCAAGAAACTCACAAGAGCTTAATGCACAAAAATGTAATTATTGTGGTAAAAAGGTATTAAAAGCTATTTGTCTGTTAAGGAGCAAGATTATTCTGCTCGGAATAAAACAAATTATATCAACTGTCTAAATATTATATATTGGATGTAAATTTATTTGTTTCATTTTGAAAACGAGATAATGATTTGAAGAAATTAATTAAAATTTTTTAAATGCATTTTCTGAAAAGTTTTCAAAAAAGTTTCAATTTCTTTAATAATTTTGCATTTAATTTTAAATATTATAGAAATAATATATTTCTTAACTGTATAATCTTAACCACTTTTTCATTACAGCAGCTTTCAAATCGTATTTTGGACGTGCATCGTATCGTAACCACAATCTATAAAATTAAAAAAACCAGCTTTGCGTTGTAGAACCCAGAAATTTGTCTGAATTGCAGAAGCGTGAGTTGGTTCATAATCTCGGTGAGGAGGAAACTTTTTTTAGCTATGAGACGTTGTTTTAATGTGATCCCTTTTTCTAAACGATACATCAAGAGGAAGCATAATACTGTCCGGTAATTGTTTTGCCCATTTCCAAAATGTATAAAAAGGTTATACCACAAATACATAGAAGACCGTGGCCACAACCATTCCAGCCGAATGAACTGTTTTCGCTTTTCTGGGGGCGGTTTTTCCTCTTGCAATCAATTCTTTTAGTTATTTTATGGTATCAGGCTGATAGTGGTGAATTTAAGTTTCATCCGCTGTTACAAAACAACGCAAAAATCCATCCATATTCATTAGAAAAAGCTCCAGACTTTCCTGGTGTTGTTCAATAAGTCCAGGCAAAGTAGTTCATATGAAATTTATACACTCAATCCAACTGTTCGATGGTTTTTTTTTTATTTCGACCATGTAGCGCTATTTGGCCAACCCGTCAAAGTACGCAGTTGAGTCGGCAATCAGATAAATTCAATATTTGGGAACAGTTAGTAATCAAAATGTTCCAAATCCGATGAATAGAGGAAACGTTGAAGAATTTGATAGCGTAACTTATGTAGTTTAGAACTCAAAACTGCAGAAGTGTGAGCTGGTGCATTAGGGTGGTTAAAAAGTCTTCGTTTTCGCTAAATGAGGTCTTTTTTCGTTTGTTTCATTTTTTAACGATATAGAAATTAAGCATAATATTGCCTGGTAATTGTGCTTTGCCCTTTTACAAATATTCTAAAATGATTATTCCACGAGAATCCACCTAAGTTTTGGTCGCAATCTTTCAAGGTGAAATACGGTTTTTTGGTTTTCAGGGGGGCAGACTCTTCCCTTGGAACACATTGTTTTGACTGTTCTTTTGTCTCAGACTGATTGTGATGACTGAAAATTTCATCTACAGTTACAAAAGAATGAAGGGATTTGTCTGCATTCCGTTGAAAAAGCTTTAAACTTTAAAGCCAACACATTTTTGATGAGTTGCAAAGAATCCCTGTATCATCTTGCGGAAAGTTTTCTCATGTGTAAGTATTCGCGGAAAAATTACGTACAAGGTCATTGAGATGCTCAAAGTCTTAACACTTTCACATACCTTCACTGTTCTGTCTTCTATCGCTACATCATGGAGTTTTTCAATATCTTGAGTGATGACATCAAAAAAGTAACCTCGCTGTTCAGGGTCACATGTGCTCATAGGGTGGCTTCGAAAGTCACCAAACCACTTATGAACTGTTCCATTAGAAGGCGCATAGTCACCGTATGTTTACCAAGCTTAACTTTGCTTTCCTGGGACGTTTTCCCTTTCAGAAATTAATGTTTAACAAGTACAAAAAATTCTTTTTCATCCAACTTTCAAAAATCATGGCACTTTATCGATTAAAATACTCGTTATTTATATTTCTGAATGAAACTTTTTTGTGATACCTCTAAAGAGATTCTGGAAATAAATAAAACTCTCGATACAATCAAAATCCTACATCTTTTATACTTTGCACGGATTTATCAAACAGCCCTCGTAGCATCTGTTTAATCCTGAGTGAGCACTTTCGGCACCCATCCTAAGAAGAGTTTGCTCTGGTGGAAA
>BGPR01051544.1:0-10806 GCA_013235015.1 Araneus ventricosus
CTGATGTTCAGTTGCAGTATTTATCCCCGATAAAAAAGGTTCAAAATGGTGTTCAGTGCTTTCAGAAAACCTGCACTCCTAGCGTTGTCTATTGCTACTGTAGATCTCCTATTCCTTTAACTGATTTGTATAAATGTATCTAATTGTATTCTTTTTTTTCTCATAACTCTTCCAGCAATGCAGAGCCCCCCTCCGCATCAGTGTCTTACTGGTTTGCTCTCCCATACTTTTGCCATAGCAAAGTTGCTCGTCTGGCAATGGCTGAACACCTTCATAGTTTATGGTGGAGTCGGATCACCTATTGTTTTCAATGTCCCAGCAATTTGAAATTAAATTTTTTTTGTGGCTAGCTAACTTTCAAGACAGTTCAAGAGCAACCACTTTTTTGGACAATTCTCTGGAAAGGAATTATAGTGTGAAGAACACAAAATTTTTTATTTCGGTTCACTGGTAGATCACGCTCGAGTAAAACGTAAACCTCCTTACTAAATAAGTATTCCTTTTCCCTATTTTTGGTGAAACTAACTCCATAGGCGCGGTGCTGCAAAGGTGGGGGGGGGAGGGTTTGGGATCGTTCACTAAGAAAACATATTTATTTGGAATCCTTTCCGACTTTTAAGTAGTTTTTATTTACTGGGCCCAGGGGCTGTGGTGACGAGGAATTCTAGCAATCTGTTAGAAAGGGTGTTAAGGAAAGGACCAGCAGGTATATTTGGGTCGTTCTGAAACAGATGAATATATCATCGTTTGCATTCGCTAAAATTATCTTGACATATAAATCTTTTCTTCACGGGTGCCAGAGATCCGAAGTCGGAGGTTATGGTTTCTGCTAGAACGATGATTTAGATCAAGGCATGGATGTTAATATTGGGTGGGTAGCTTCCATGGCCTATGATTTTATATAACAGATTAAACAGGATGACAGAAAAAAAAGACATCAGTTCGAAGCTACAAAGGTGGGGTGCTTACTCCCAAAAAATCGCCACTTTCGTGAATAGTTTCAAATTTATTTGGCCATTTGTTAAGTCCACACATTTTAGGATTCTAATTTTACTTTGGTTTTACGGTAGATTGGGAGTATGTTATCCTTAAATTATAAACCAGAATTGCATTTTAAAACCGGAACTAATATAAGGTATAAAGCGATGCATCCCCAAATAATATTTCTTTACTCTTAAACAATGTAGATGTATAATTTACTTTTTAAACATAAGTTTGTATTTATTTATTAATATTTATTAATAGTTTTATTTTATTTATTAATGTTTTAGGCAATATCTGGCGGCCTATTTTATCTATGTAATTATACTACTGGATATTTTATCACAGAAAATTTCGTTTTCAACTCAAACATTGTTATTGGGTACTAATACCAGTTTTGTTATTCATACACAGATATGGGTAATTTAACTATTTTAAAACCCTCTAAACTGTTTCACACGTATTTTTCCATTTCTATATATTGGTTCGAAAGCAGGTAATCATATTTCGTATATGCTTAAACCCTGCAGTTTGAAATACTTTAGATATCAGGCCATGATTAAACCACAGAATGAATCCCAATTATTCATTTTTTAAATACACAAATTTTTCAAGGTTTTAAACAGCAGTACCTCCACGTAGCTAACCCACTCAGAGGGTTAATATAAAACTTTAGACAAGAGTGATAAAAAAAACTATATATATTGTCAAAAAAAAGTATTGGGGGGGTTTCATAGGCTATCATTTATTTTATGAAAAAAATAAATTTTTATTTCAACCAAACCTTTTTTTTGTATGTCATATCTAATGAACCCAAATTTAATCCAAACATGAAAGAAGTGGTACAATATTATTACATTAATACTAGAGATGAACATTTCTTGTTGCATAACTGAAATTAATGGTCAAAAGAGGTTTTGAACTAATAAACCCAATTTCTATATCCTCAAGCAATTATTCTGTAATGTGTTGGTCCTCCTTTTACATTTTTTGTATTTCCATTTCGTTTTAGGCATACAGTTTCACAGATTCGCACAAACATTTCCTTCTATTTTATCCCATTTCAGAGCCTTGGGTTTTCTCTAAGGATTTCATTTTGCTGGGGAAATTTTAAATTTGCAGAATTCTAATTATTAAAATGGTCCCAAATAATTCTCATTTTAGGACAAGGTCAGAGACTCTGTGCAGGAGTTCCTAATTACTTGGGGACAGTGATATAAAGCCCAAGTCACAGAATAGACGCTGGGTCATTATCTGATAGAAGTTTGTAAATGTGGCAATACATACCCATTTTTCCAGCATATGTTTCAAATTTTGTTTTCAAAATGTCTAAATACATATCTTCTCCATAATTCCACCATCAATAAAATCATAAATTTCCCACACCCACGGCATACAGCCCCAGACTCTCTAGCTACCACCACCATGAAGGAGTCAGATTCTTCATTTCAAGTTCACTAATGGGTTTTCCTCCATGCATTTTGTATCAACTTCCAAGCATTGTACTACTTTCATTTACCGTCAAACTGATTCCAAAACTCAGGAATATTTTAATACTCGGGAGTTAGCAAATTCGACAGGTGTCGATAACAGCCCCAGAATGGTTTTCTTCTAGCTTCTCGTGGTATTTTCTCAAGATATTCCCAGGACCGTTTCTGGGCTAACAGACTTGTAAACCTTTGTTGCCGCTTTTAAGGAGTTAACTTGACTACACTGGTTTTAGGGTTGCAAATAACTTTTCCCAACAATCCACCTTTCTTCAAAATAGTGAAGCACCCTTGGGCGATCTGTTTCTTGGTCTGTTTTTAAGTGAATTTTGTGCTTATATTTCCAGAGTGCTCATGTATGTACAGTGGAGTTACTTACATTTACAAATTTTACCAAATTTTCTCTCAGAGCTTCCCACTTCCAACAACCAAATGGTAGTTCTGGTATGATACATATCTCTGATTTTTTTTTCCAATACTACCATACAAATAGTGGATATAGTAGTAACTCCACCATTTTGGCTTCTTAACTAGTGTTTTCTGGGTTTCAATTCTCTTTACGGATCAGACATTTCTACGGAATTGACTACTATGATGGTTTCCTAAATGCCCCAATACTTTTTTTTTTGATATACGTAGTTGCAGACAGACCATTTCAAATAAAAGCTAATTTTCTATATAGTTTTATTGTTAATGGTTGTAATAGATTTCCTCAAGTCTTTGATACAAAAAACAATTAAGTGCTTTTGTTTTCCATGTAATAGTAGAATTTACGAATGAGCTTGGCATTTCTTGTACTAATACTTTGGTCATGTATATTGATGTTGGAGAGAATTAAGAGAATCAAGGCGGTACAATAAAAATATAAAATAGCAGCTGAAGGAAAATCAAAATTAATTAGAATAAAGTCAAGAATGCTCCAAGATTACAAATACGGGAATTTAGGGCGTTAAGTTTGTATATAATTTTTTGTGTACTTCAAATCTAAAATTTACGTTTTCCTGGAAGGCTTTACTAATTTTATTTTTTTGTGGATTACGAAAAGAAAATCATTTCTTAAGGGTTTTTCAGATATTCAAATAGAATTTTCACCAAGTGTTTCTTATCTCGACTGATCGAACTCAAATAATAATATAATTATATGTTATTTGTTAGGTATTTTTATTTGAAAAGTGGTACATTTTTTTTGTAAATTCTGTTTGTGTAATATTCAAACTTTGTATCTCAGTAACTTTTAGGCCTAGGAAGTTCTTTTTTTCTATAGGCAAAGTGTTAACGAATATATATTATTCAAACAAAATTGGAAGTGTATTTTTTTAAATTTGTTATTAGGATGTTTGGCGTCGGTTACACTAAATTTTGATAAAATACGGTCCATTTATGATGAAAAGTCCATCAACACTTTGGAAAAGTTAAGTAAAATAAGTTCTTTTACCGTTACCATCTCAGAATTTTAATTCAGGTTTGACTTTGCGTACTTCATTTGGTGCATAGTATATATATCTTCAAACATTCTGTTTTTATTTACACTTGTGAATTTGTCTAGAGTGAACACAGTTACGGTTTGTCTTTTTTAGTAGACCTGTCAATTCGCATACCTTACAATGACTAAAATGGCATTTGAATTCCCAGTTTTCTAAATAATAACTGAAAATATAAAATTGATATATAAAAATTTCCTCAGTTGAAATCAAGTTCATTTTACTCTTAAAACTACTCTAATCCTTAAAACAGATGTTTCACTGCTGCATATCATTTGAGATAGAGTCGCCAAACTTCTCTCTACAGATTATTACTATATATTGGCTTTGTTGGCATATTTAAGGAGGGGTATTTTCCTTTCTAAATTCAGCTCATTCCTCTTTCTCAAAAAAGTTCTCTGCACGTAGACACATTTTATTTTTTGATTTGAGTGTCGTCCCGTTTGTTTGAAGGGACTGCACGTGGGCTATCTTGCGGGGATGAAACCAGTGGCGAATCAAGGATTTCCAGTCTCAGGTGGGGTTAGGTGAGATATAAAACCAGCGGTGAAAGCTCCCAAACTTTCTCGTTGCTTCCCCAAAAGGTATAACCCCTCCACCGCGTGGATTATTAGAAGACCCGTACAAATTTCTTCTCTAAATAAGTTATAAAAATTTTATCTAAACTTGGCTTTTTTGGCTTGTAATATCTCAGTCTGATTTATTTTCAAATTTATTACGATGATTTGTAGTTGAAATATCACACAGCGAGTGCCAAGAATTAAAAGCACAGAAAACACTGATGAATAGTGGCACTTCATTTTGTTACTTTGTGCACTTTGCTTTTAACAAAACTACTGTTTCTGTCAAATTAAAAGCAATTGCAAAATCCATCAGAAAGAAAATGACTACAATACCAAAATAAACTAACCACGCAAATCAAATGTACAACTCTCTGCTTTAAAAGAAAATGTTGTTTCAAGCGTAGAAAATTAAAAGAAAATGCTCAAAAGATGTACTTTAATTCCAAGGAAAGAATTTGGCAGCAAACTGATGAGAACGTATTAGGAACAGCGGTAAACGCATG
Organism: Araneus ventricosus; assembly: GCA_013235015.1. Lineage (NCBI taxonomy): Eukaryota > Metazoa > Arthropoda > Arachnida > Araneae > Araneidae > Araneus > Araneus ventricosus. The sequence goes on from BGPR01051544.1 coordinate 5,016, forward strand.
CTCTTTGCTGGCCTGTGGCAGATAATCAAATATACAGAGTCAACCAGTTTAGGCTGCGTTAAATTTATAGGATCATTCTTGACAGTAAAACTTTGGCCTTGATTTTATCCATCCCAACTATTCAAAGTTTTTAGGAGTTATGGTGTTTCGCGGCTTTGGACGCCTGAATAGACTAGAAGACCAATGGACAGTTTGTCCAAAATTTGATAGAAACCTAAAAGTATATTTAAAGACCCATAAATTTGGTCCCCAATAGCTCTATGGTTTCCAGTGTTCCACAGACATACAGGGCCTGGGCATGATTTCAAAGTGTTTTTTTGGACTCAGGAGGTCCCAAAACAGGTCGTCCAAAATCTCAGTTAGACCACTGACAATTCATCTTTCATTGCTCACTGTGCGAGAAGAAAAAATTACAATTATCGTGATGAATGTCAAAGACCTCATGGCTTGTAAACTAAAACCTCCCAAGCTTTACTCACTGACAATAGGAAATCATATAAAGAGCACTACGATATTTTCGATGAATTTAATACAAAAGCACAATGATGTAACTAAACGATGTACAAATGCAAAGATGGAATAAACCTACACAAAAGTGCAGGAATATTTTGAGCCTATCCAAAAACTAGGAAGAAAATGTTGCATTTTTTAGAAAGATTCAGAAGAGAAAACCAGTGGGGTGGCCTCCCAGCACCTCTCGTATACACTAAAAATTTATCATTTCCCACTCCCACTTAAAATGGACAAAAAAATCAGAACCTACTGATCCAGATACCTTGAATATCATAGGTTTTTTCATTTGCAGATTATAAGTGATTCTTCAAAATAAGTGAGAATCTATGTAAAAGAGATGTATAACCAAACTGTAATGCTTATTTTCCATCACACTCAGGAAGATCCCTTTATTATACGAGCAGGCGAAACCGAAACAAGGTTCATATATAGTCAACCCGTCTCAGGGACATCGAAATCCCTCCGCTGGGTACCCAGAGATAGCTAAAATTGGGCATGCGTGGAAATGGTTTTGAAACAGAAGGCTTAACAAGTATGCGATTACAGACCGACAGACCAGTCAACCCGTTGACAGTTGGCCCAAATTTTATACGGACCTACAAACAGCACCAATTTTATCATCTGACAAGTTTTTGAGTTATAGCATTCTGCAGGCCTCGAACATACAGACAGATTGAACTTCCCATTGACGGATTTTGTCAAGTTGAGTAAACCTACATTATTTCCAGTTTACATATAAATTTCATCCGTATCTCTATGGTTCAAGTTATCGATGTTTCCCTGACCCCAGAATACACACAGACCCACAGACCACACAGACACGAACCGGATAGTTAAAATTGTGTTTTTTCTCCGGATAGGAAGGTCTAAAACGTGGAGATTCTTTGTCAAATCTCAGGGGCTGGTGCTGACGATTACAATACTCTCTTTTGTATGCATACGAAAAGTCAAACAACTAAAGTTATTTTAAAATAAAATAAGAACCTCTGGTCTTGCTCAGCAGGGGAGGAGGCTGCAGCCGATAAGCCCCCCTGGACAGAACAGTGTCACTTGCTGGGATGATCCAAAGGAGCTGCCCTGTCGGCTTCAAAGCCTAATAGGGTGCGGAGAGTTTGCAGGAGGCCTGCCTGCCTCAGTGGTCTCATCATCTGACCCACAAGTTCAATGAAACCCTCAATGCAATAAGAACTGAAGCTTTCACTTCATCAGCTGAACCTGCTTGCCCCTTCACAAGGTGGGAGGAGAATTATGGCGTGAGTAATGACATTATGAAAGAGCACTCAAGTTATATAATCTAGCAAAACGAATATTTTTTTAATGTAGCACAAAAAATAATGATTACACGCGTCGTTTATTTCTGTGATGCCGTTTTGCATCCACCCAATACTGGAAAACCTTGTGTTTGTTATCTTTTATCGACAGTTATAACTCGTGTTTTAATTTTCCCAGATTTCGGTTTTCTTTAAAGCGACAGGGTTCAAGGATAAGGACTCAGCTCCCCTCACAACTTTCAGCCGGAAGTTCAGTTACCAGCCCATGAAGGCACCCCAGTGCAGTTGGAACAACTTCTATCCAGCCTTATTTGCCATCGCCTTCAGGTACATGGCGGTGTACGTGCGCCATTTTCCTCTGGAATTTTCGTGGTCCGTTCCTCAGCCTGTTCCATTTTCGCACGGCGGGATTGAGGGGTGCACTATGACCCCGAGCCGGTATTTGTGCGAATCAAGTGCCATTTGTATCACCCAGCGATGGTCTATACGCTTCGTGGTGTGGTTAAAATATTTAGAAAGAAATCCCAACCTGCCGCGACTGTGACCACGGTCCAGTTATCCGTTGCCAGTCGATGTCCCGTCATGCACTGCAATGTTTTCCCTTTGCTCTCTCCCAAGACGACGTCACGGCAGCATCAGCAGTGCGTCACGATCGTGTACAACTTCAGTGCTCTACCCGAAAAAGTAGTCACAAATCAGGAGTCCTACGTGGAGTTCAACAGGGAGACATCCTACCTGCTCGCCATAGGGTTTGCCGACAGCACGGGGTCATAGAATCTTACGACCTGAGGAGAGGAACGTCCTTTCCAATCACTTTATCCCAACAAAACAAGTTGGAACATAACGATATTGTAAACCAAAATCGCATTTTCTAATTATACTTTCGACACTAAAATCAAGTCCTCTACAACTTTTCAATTGACTTTTTCTCGTATCTTTCACCGTTTTACGAGTTGGATACATAATTCCAAAATTGCAAATAGATGGCGTTGTAAGTTGACTCATCAGGTAGTTGCATAGCCTTTTACCATACCCTAGGCCGCAAACTTTGTAGCTAAAGCTTTTAGTTTTTTAGGTTGGAGTTAGGCCCAATCTGAAGAAGTTAAGGAGGGTGTAACGGATGAGAAAAGTACCCTGCCAATTATTAACATTTCTAATTATCCTTTTATTTATAGTATAAAATTAGCTATCTTATTTATTGATCTTTGTTAATGATGTCTATCATTATATTTATCCATGTTTTATTTATTTATATCTATTATTATTTTTATGTCTTCGCGTATTTTATATCATAGACCAGAAAAATATTTTATATCAGGAAACATATTTCTAAGATGTTTTATCGGTGTTTTGTGGCAGATTTCTTTTACGTATTTCTTTTTTAATATTTTCTCTGTTCCATTCTTCCATGACTTTTATTTACATGTTCGTTAATTTCTGAATTTATTGTCATTTTCAAACAGACCTTTTTTTATTAATTTTATTTTCATTTTATTTATATTTTATTTATTTAAAGCACTAGAAAACTCAATTACAGGTACTGACAAAACACTTCAAGAATAAAGGGATCACAATGAGTAAATAAAAATCAAAAAGAAACACTTAAACCAAAAGTGAATACAGAATACATAAAATATAAAACTTACAAAGGCATATATAAATTCATAAAAACACATAATCCACAAAACTTCAGGTTACTATTAATACAAAAGCCGTATTTTTTTTTTTAAAATGAAATTCAAATAAAGTAATTTTCTAAACCAGTTTTGCTCAAACATACATTTAATACATCAGATAGCTACATCTTTTTTTATACAGATTTTGAAAGATACCTGGGAAGTTAAATAGAAGATACTGCTCACTATTAAGATTGTGTCTCTTCCATGCTGATAATTCTTGGAATGTACTTCACATCTGCAGGGGATATGGAGTGGACAAGAAAAAACAAGACATTTTCCACTGTGTGAGAATGATTTAGACACAGATACTCACAGCTAGATTAAAAAAATATTTATTTACAATACACCATGAACTACCATTTAATGAATAATTTTGCAATCTCTGGATTACATGTTCTCTTAAGAACCCATGCAGGGCGTCTCATTCACTGTTCACAGTTCAACAGCTCAAAATGTCCGTTTGGACTTCATTCTCAGTTTGCATGCAACCTTATCTGTCTCTCCAAAATTTATCTGCTGTCTCATTCGTCCAGTCCCAGTGAAATCCCACGAATCCCCACTTTTTTGCAGGGCATCCCCAACCACATCATTTGACACAGCTGATCAATCCATCTTCAGGGGCGATTCGATGTCTTGACCTAAATCAAGATTCAATATCAACAGCAGGGTCCAGTAAGTGGGTCTGCTCTCACCTGTTAATTCACAACAGAATTTACATAAATGCCTTCTGAACAACCTAAATGGGCTTTCTTCTTTACACTGCAATCATGTTACATACAGAAGGCCAATACCTATTTAATCCTTCAGAATTTCATGATAAAGATGTTTCCTGTTTTCACTGTTTGGGGAAGATGTTTTCTTTACCGGTTTTTTAGAGGAAGATTTTTTTGTTTCGCCACAGTTTTGAAGATCTTTCCTGTTTCACGTGGTTTCGCACAGTTTTTGGGAAAGATGTTTCTGTTTCGCACAGTTTTTGGGAAAGATGTTTGTTTCGCACAGTTTTTGGGAAATTTAATCTACTGAAAATGAATACTTCTCAAACATCAAAACATAATTTACCCTGAATTAATGCAAAAAATTTTTTTGATGAATAATACAAGTTGTGAAACTACCGCAAAGTGAATTTAAAAACGTCCTTTGAAATAAAATATATTCAAAGCAATATGAAATAAATACATAAAATGTACGCATAATATTTGTAAATTGTGATAAGGCTGAGAAACCGTGTGCGCACGCATTCCCAGTACAGAATGTATTTTACCTTTTACTTTCGTTTTTATATCACAATCTTGTGAAAGGAAAGCTTTTGTTATGTTTAAAGGTACGTTTCGTCCGTTGTTGCAGGTAAAGTGGCTGCCCGACAATATCGACGGACAGCACAACTTCTGTTCCATATCAGCTGACTGTCGGGTCATAAATTGGTTGCTTGCAAAAGTAAGTTCTTCTCGGATTTAAATCGTAGTTGTCTCATTTCGTTTTTACCTTATATATTCTTTAACGATACATAATTAATTTTTCTGAAAATCTTTATGATTGTAAAATGAATTATGCAAACGAAAGACAGGTCCATCAACACATCACAATTCTTTTCTTATACAAATACTAATCCGTCGCTTGGCAAGCAGCGCCACCAATCACAGCTTTTCAAAGTTCCAAAGAGGAAGGGAAAAAAATTTAATTTTTTTTTGCAACTAATAACGAATATTTCTGATTTTTTCACTTCTGAAAGGAACATGTTGCCGCACTATGCAAAATTAGATAGGTGTTGTTGTTTGTTAACCTTCCAGCGGGCGCGCGTATGTAAAAGATACTTGCGTTGTGCATCGTATTAGATATTTATATCTTTCTTTTATAAATTTACGTGCAATTTTTATTTATAAAATCTCTGTTTACTATTAAGCTAATAAATACAGAGAACATAAATAAAAGATGCATTTATTTTTGTAAAACTACACAGTATATATTTGTAATATGATGCACGATATGTCGTAAAATTTGCGCAGGCGCGCCCGCTGGAAGGTTAAGCAACGAATTTCGCACTCATTTTAAATCATTTATAGTATTGTATTTATAACGTTTCAGTTGCCTGGGTAATTGTGTTTCAGTTCAAATACACTCCGATAACCTCAGCGAGAAAGTAAACGGTTCGAATCGTATTGTTTTCGTAACTGGTATTACTGAGGGAGTTTTTAACTCCCTAACTTTACTTTGCTATACGACACACCCCTGACTCCAGGGTTGGAGATCTCCGACTTGTAGTTGGGGTGGGTGTGAGTAGTAGGGGTCTATTCTGGTACCCCCAGTTGGGTTGGGAGACGTCACTTTTTC
>BGPR01051545.1:0-10805 GCA_013235015.1 Araneus ventricosus
TTCACTGACTTGCACACTGCTACAAAATGATTTTTTCATTTTCAACATATTTTTCCATAAGCTGGGCACTTTAGTTTTTTATGTTCTTTTCCACACATTTTGCAGTTAAACACTGTTTCGCTGGTACTGTTCTTTGTATAAGATGCTGTCTGTTTAGAATTCTTATCACGATTCTTCTGTATTTTATGAATTTTCGAAACGAGACTTCACGGACTCAATTTGATGTTTGCTGCCTTCTGATGCTCGGAGGAACTCTGCTGCTTTCTTCAGTGTTAAATCTGACTCTGGAGTCTTTCTTGTAGAGACATGTCTCTGCTCCCTAAGACTACTCTATCTCGAATTAGCCCTTCTTCTTTGTCACTGAAGTCGCTTGTTGAAGCTAGAATTTTTAATTCCGTCAGGTAGTTGTCTACCTGCTGGTCTTCTTGTTGATAATACGAAAAGAATTTGAATCTTTCAAAAACTAAATTTCTTCTAGGAATGCAGTAATTAGTGAACATTTCTAATACATCGTCGAATTTTTCGGTGCTCTTTCCATTTTCCGATTTAAAAGTGTTGAAGATGTCTGTCCCTTCATCACCAGAAGATTTAGCAAAATTGCTATTTTTACACTGCCAGGCTTCTTATCCATTTCAGATGCTATTAAATAATTTTGGAACTTTTGCGTCCATCTGTTCCAAGTGTCAGCTAAGTTACTGCAGCTAAAATTGATTGCACTTGGCGGCTTAAATGTTTCCATTTTTTTTATTTTGATTGAAGAGAAATAAGTTCATTCAAACGTACTTGCCGCAAATTTTCTCACTCGGAGATAACGCACCTGAACAAAATTCAATCTTTCAGCACCCGGTAAATTCCACAGATGCGGTTCGATATTTTCCATCTGACACCATATAATGTTTGTGCTTATTCATATTTTTAAGTTATTTGTGCATTTTGTATAATATATTCAAGTCTAGCCATATGTTAATAGTAACGCCATCTTTATTCAGCATCAATACATCATTACCGTATCCATTGTTGATATCGACGTTGCCATTCTAGATTACATTAAATTTTTTATACAGGTATTGCCATTCTAGATTACATTAACTTTTTATACAGGTGTTGCCATTCACATATCTTATACTCATCAACTTCTTTTTTATATTCACTAATGTAGATACATTCTCAGAAGCTGATATTACAAGTGAAAATGTGGAAGATTGCATTGATAAATTTTATCAAGGACTTTACCTTATATGTAAAATTAACCAGAAACAGATTTCGGTAAACAAGAGAAAGAATGCAATCTGGTGGAACTCTTAATCTTGAAATTAAGAGAAGAAAATTCAGAGCCTTGAGAAAGCGATTTCAAGCAGTTGTGGATTCTGAAGAAAGAACTTCCAGGAGGCTCATTTGCAAAACAGATATGTTTCAGGAATTTTTTAGATATCGTAGCTAAAAAGAATTTATTTGGCATTCCATATGACAACAGTAAGCTAAACGAATGCAACAAGTTGAACCTAAATAGAATTAATAGAAGTAATGGAATTTATACGAATTCTTACAAAGACTCAAGAACCGAAATTCTTAAATACCACTTTCCTTGCATTTTGGACGATGTTATAATTGAATCCACAAGTTTCAATACTGATAATCAATGTAAGTTTACATTAGAGGAAATTCAGACTGTTATTGATTCTCTCGAAGAGAACAAATCTCCAGGTATTGATGGTCTTACAAATGGAATTATTAAAGAACTTTTCTATAGAGACAGGTGGTGGTTTGCAAAAGTGATGAACTGCTGTTTTAAAAATGGAATTTTTCCAGCTAAGTGGAAAATTGCCAATGTAACTTTAATTCCTAAAGAAGGCAAAGGTACAAGTTTCCTTCATCTTACAAGCCCATTTGTTTATTGTCCTGCTGGGGAAAGGCCCTGGACAAGTTATTTACCAAACTTTTAGTTGATTTTTTTGGAAAATAAGTTAATTTCCGAAAATCAATTTGGTTTCCGGAGAAAGAGAAGCACTATTGACGCACTTAGAAAAGCATTTGAATTGGTGGGAGACATGAAAACATGAAAGTGAATAATAAAATTGTTGCTATTATCTCACTGGATATTAAAAACGCCTTTAATAGTGCTAGATGGAGCGATATAAAAATGTTATTAAGTAAATATTATGTGCCGAAACAACTCTGCAAGATATTCGGAAACTTTCTGCAGAATAGGAGTGTTCTTTTAGAGAATGAAATGGAACCATGGAAGTATAATGTTGGTGTTCCACAGGGGTCTTGTGCATGGCCAATCCTTTGACTTTTAATAGGAAATGAAACATTAAATAAATTTGGAGTAGACACTGAAATCAAAGTCCAGGCCTTTGCGGATGATTTTGGTGTACTAATAGGCTCCACTGTGTCGGTAACGTTTTTCTCAAATTGGAACTTCAGCTGTGGCTAAGCTAGAAAAGTGGACTGAAGATTTCGGTCTTTCTTTCAGCCATGAAAAATACAAATTTACATGATTAAGCACAGAAAAAATATTACGCATATCCTTACAATAAAGCTTTTATCAAAACGGATTCAGTATACAAAGGAATTAAAATATTTAGGCTTGACTTATGATCCAAATTTCTCATGGATGCCTCATCTTAATAGACTTAAAGAAAAAATAACGAAGCTGCAACAAAAAAATCTACAGAATTTTAAGAGCTACATGGGGTCTAAAGCCAGAAGTTATTAAGGAGATTTATTTGAGAGTTATTGTAAGAATGATCTTTTATGGAAAAGAAATCTGGTTTGAAGAAAATGTGGCAATGAGATAGAAATTATTTCAAATCCAAAGAACGGGACTCTTGGCAATAGGTAAAACGTACAAAACAGTTTCTACGTTTGCTCTGAATCTTTTGACAGGTTGCCCACCAATCGACATTATGATCAAAGAAGAGAACAAAATTTGGCAGCAACAGTAAGATATTAAAAATTTAGAAAAAAATTGGAATTTCTTTCAACTTTGATTATGCTACAGAAGTGAGCCCATGGAAATTCACCTCCATACATTGGAGAACTTTTAATAAAACAAATTACGTTGGAATAAATGTTTTTAGAGACGGTTACAAGTTTAATAATAGAGTTGGCTGTGCAATGGTCCTTTTTGAAGATGGAAATGAAAAAGAGCATGAAATATGGAGATTAAATAACGAAACATCAGTATTTATCGCCGAAATGGTGGCAATCAGAGAAGCAGTTAATTATTGTAAACGACGGCAAATAGCTAAAGCTAATATTATTTTGGATTCAAGATCAGCCTTAGTTTCTATAGTCTTTCGAAGAAAATAGGAAATTTATTCTGGATATTAAAAATAGTTGCAAGATACTAACAGTAACGTTTTGCTTTGGTGGACTAAGGCTCATGCTGGTAACAAAGGAAATGAAAGAGCCGATTACTTTGCTAAAATAGCCGCTGAAAAACCAGAAATCGATTTTTATTTTTGCAAGACCAAATAACAGAGGAAAACGGAAATGAGAAAAAATATTAGGCAAAACTGGCAAATTTTGTGGGATTATTCAAGTAAAGGTAAACAGGTTAAAAATTATTTGACAAGGTTGATGAAAAAGGAGTGTTAAGTGATTTTTACTTAAATTAGATCATCATAGGCCACGGAGCATTTAAAACCTATCAAAACAGATTCTTCGGCAAGAGACCCTGATGCTTCTGCGGAAAAGATGAAGGAACTGTGGAACATACAGGGTGTCCAGAAAAGGACTCCCTGATTTCAAAATTAAATATCTCGAAAACAAAGATCGATAGAGGAATGCAGTAAACGGTATGTTTATTGTGAAAGCTGTAAGAATTTTATACAGCAGTTTGAAATAATAGTTACAAAAGCTGCTAACAGATGGCGCTGTACGCTGTACAGCTCATATGAGCATACATAAATGAAATAATCGTATGAAAACATTCTTTGCAAAAAATCACATCACAATGTTTTCAAAATGTTCACCATTGGCACAACAGAGGTGGCGCAAACGAAGAATGAAATTTGCCATCACATTTCGTAGTGTCTCAACAGAAATGGATTCACATGCCACACAGATCGCCGATTCAGGCTCGTCCAGCGTGGCGGGATGCTTCGGGTAGACAATGTCTTTCAATGTGCCCCACAAAAAATAGTCACAGGGAGTCAAATCCGGCGAATATGGAGGCCAATCCATGCCTGCACCAGTAAATTTGGGATAGTCCAAAGCAATGACTCGATTCCCGAAGTATTCATCAAGAAAGCGAAACACTTGTTCGGTACGATGTGGTCGGGCTCCATCTTGCATAAACCATTCAGTACGTGGTCGATCCTCTAACACTTGCTGTGTGGCGACAAATTGTTCCAAAATTGCAACGTAACGTTCACTAGTGACCGTTTCTCGAATGAAAAAAGGGCCAATAATGCCTCTGCTGCATACTGCAGCCCACACAGTAACTTTAGGAGAATACAGGGGTTTCGCTTCACACCAATATGGATTTTCGGAACCCCAAAATCGCCAGTTCTGTTTATTCACGAATCCATTCAGGTGGAAGTGTGCTTCATCTGTAAACCAGATACAGCCAACATCAAATCCTTCACTATCAATCATTGTGAGCATCTGATTAGCAAAGTCAACCCTTTGTTGCACAGCTCGTACGGGTATGGCCTGGTGAGTTTGAATTTTGAATGGAAACATGTGTAGGCTCTTTCTCAGTATTTTCTGCGTGCTGGAACGCTTCAAACCAGTCTCAGATGCAATTCTACGGACGGATGACATTGGATTTTGCTGAATAATTCCAGAAACTGTGGCGACATTTTCAGGCGTAACTGCAGTTTGCTGGCGGCCAACATTCCCCACTAGATCATCAGTTACGCTGCCTCTTCGTTGAAATTTGGCGAAGAGCGTACGAATGGTTTTCTCATCGGGTCCTTTTGGAACATTAAATCGTGCTTGAAAACTGCGCCTTGTTGCCGTAGGACTCTCTTTTAACCTGTGGTACTCTAGCACCAGAAAAACGCGTTGTTCAATGGAGTACATGGTTTTAATCTCTTCCTTCGGTACGCTAACCTCCTTTCACGCTTCAATAGTGGAACTGATCGCTCTGGGCTTCCGATCACTATTTATACTAGGCATTACGTATGGCGATTACAGTGCCATCTATTTGCAGCTTTTGTAACTATTATTTCAAACTGCTGTATAAAATTCTTACAGCTTTCACAATAAACATACCGTTTACTGCATTCCTCTATCGATCTTTGTTTTCGAGATATTTAATTTTGAAATCAGGGAGTCTTTTTCTGGACACCCTGTACATGAAATAACTGGTCAATAATAAAACTAAATGCAATGGGGAAACTATACGAAGAAGAAAAAAAAATACATTCAAAAACATAAAAAATGAAAGGAAAAAGATGAAAAGCAAATTAATAGAATAATAAAAGTAACATTGAAATGTACCCAAAAACAGAGAGAGGGGCCGCACAGAGTGTAAATAAGTTCGATTTTGAAGAAGAGTTAGCTGATGGAATTCTATTTGAAGAAGGACAAACACTGTGCGTCTTAGAAGAAAGTCCTGAAAGAACGACTAGAGCAGTTCTGAGTTCATTAGGGGATGATGGGCTGAAAAGGAGGCGAAGTCGAATGTTGGACTGGTGAAACGAGACCTTCCATTTCCAAAGAAAAGGTTGGAAAGATGAAGACGCATGAAGGAAAGTTGAAGTTTGGTTGGTTTTAAATTCCTCATCGCAGGAAGAAGAGGATGTTCGGTTACAGAATTTGCTATTTATGAAAATATTGGCCAAGAATGTGTGGGATGAACGATAGCATTGACTAACTTGGAGAAGACTATTGAAGGAAAGAAAGAAAAACAATTATTTGGGTTCTGGACGGGAAAAGCAATGGTTTTCTCTTGAGAAAGTGAAGTTGAATTGTTATTATGCTGGTGGAACCATATTAATAGATGTTGCTGGGTGGTGCCATATGGTAGAGGATTGTCAGGAGGCAAACCGTAGCATAATGGATTATGTACACTCCCCCACGAGAACAACAGAATAAAGATTCGGCAAGGCTAGAATCTTTGAGAAAACGTGAAGGGAAAGGCCCATGTGCTGTGAAAACAAAACTTGTTGCGTCCAGTTGATTGGTCGTGCTGGCCTTGGGAATTACAGTGAATGAACTCCCAGTATCTCCATCATCCCAAGCCATTTGCCAGGAGTCCAACATCTTTCTGACGTAAGAATAAAATGAATAAAGATTTTCGAACCTGAGTGGGTTTCAAGAAAATTTTCGTTTCAGTTGCCCCTTATTAGTCTTTCTGGTTCTTTCGTTCGGGAAGACGCATCATTATAAACGAACTGGATTTGGCAGGTATTGATAAAAATGGTTTTTTTTTATAAGCTGTGATATGTGATGTGAAAGAAGATATACAATTATATGAGCTGGAACACGACTAATGTACAGAAGAATCCTTAAACCTTCCAATATCGGTTCAGGCAAGAGAGGACCTCGTTGTCAGAATATTGGTTTTGTTACTGGGACAGTTATGCAAGTTTATCTTTCTGTTTCTTGCTTTCAAAACAAACAGTGTCAAGATGCGTCGATGAAGCATGTAGGGCAATAATACAAGAGCTGAAAGAAGAAAGAAAGGTAACTGGTAAATATTTCTAGTACTTACAAAAATAGCACTTCCATTATTAATATTTTAATAAAACTGAAATTCAGAAAATGTATATTATAGTGTTTTCAAATACAGGGGCGTATTAAAGGCTAACGCAATAAGCACCAGCCTGGGCCCCCGAGATGAAGAAGGCCCCTAACGGTATCATTTCAATTTTGAATAATAGTTAATGGTAAACATTTCATCGAATTTTATGAGCTCAGTGAGCTCCAAAAAGGAAATAAAGTTTGTTACATTTTTAGCTTCATTAAATACAACGCAGGTCTTTGCTTAATTTGAAAATTTTATTTGAATTTAATTTGTTTCTTTAAATTTATATTCAACAGAAAGAGTAAATGTGTTAGTCAGTGTTCTATTCTCATTTGTGTTAGTCAGTGTTCTATTCTCATTTGTTATATTTGTAAAGATAATGACTCAATTTATTTCCTTATATTTAATTCAATAACAATAGGATATACGTACAAGAAAATGTAATTTTATTATAACAACGCATCTTAAAGCGTTGCTAACACAATATTCATGTAAAATAGCAAGAAATTAATAGTCTATTTAAATTATAATTCGAACAACTGACTGCTTTTTGATGACAATATTCTTAAATATTTATTATCTTAAAAAAATATATATATTCTTAAAATGAATTTCTGTATTCTCGATTTCGCGTTTTCATTTTTAAACTAAAATAAAATGTTAATTATCTGTCTTGGAAAGAAAAAAGAGTCAGGAATTATTGTTGTTCACCCCTGAATTTCTGCAATTGTTTATTTAGTATTATTACGCTTCTATACATGAAACATGAAGAACTAAATAACATTTGAACTTGACGTTTAATTTATAAGAAGTCGTAATCGCCTTATGTCTAGGCAATCAGCATAAAATGTGTATAAATTTAAACTTTGTCGCTTTACAAGGTATTCAATAAACATGCAGTATTTTATCAAAACTTAAAAAAAAATTAATTTACTTATTTATTTATTTTTTTTCATTTTATGTACTTCAATGTTTGACAATTTGTCTGTTTTTACTAAAATCAGGGTTCTATGCTCTGTTCAAAATTTTTCTCCCGATTTTTTAAGTTTCTGGAGATTATCTTATGTATGAGAAAAGGTATTTTTAACTTATCTATGGATTATTAAAAATGGCTTAAATTGGTTCGTTTTATAGCAAAATAATCTGGAAAAAAGTCTCAGAATGGGTTTGATTTAGTATTAATCTTCAATTAAAAATACGCTGATAAAATGGTCATTCTTGCCCTCAAGAAATTTTAAAACTTATAAAATTGCGAGACAAAACGGTTTTATAACAATTTCTGGTTCTTCAAGAGATTGACTACTTTCAATGAAAGAGGCATAGATAGTATGTTGATTTCAAAATATAATATTAAATATCAAATTGTTTTGCATCTCTACTCATTTTACTTCAGTATATAGCATGAACGTAATTCCATTTAGTGCTTTATGCCCTACTAATGTTATTAGAAATAATCGTGATGTGTTCAGTAGTAATACAGAAAGCAATTTTGGGTAAAGAAAAGTTATTTTCAGCTTCTTTTTATTGAATGAGTTCTTGAACTTATTTCAATAATAATTAACCTTGATTTACCATAGCGATTTACAAATAGCGAATACAAAACAGTAATATACAGTTTTTAAATTTTGGCTAAATAACAAAAAATGTGATGTGCCCTTCTTGATCGTTGTTCACATTATGCTGTGGACAATTTGGAGTATGAGCAGGTGACAGGCGTGAAAAGAATTTTCATGAAACCCATAATTAGGTAACTGCAATTATTCATACCATATTGGATGAGGTAGCTAGGGATTTATATTAAAACATTAAAGCAAGGTAGATGCCCAAAGATAAATTTAAATTGATATATATATATATATATATATATATTATATATATATATATATATATATATATATATATAATTTTTTTAATCAATTCTTGGTACTGAAATATATAACACAACATAAGCACTTAGCAATACTTGATATAATCACCTTACCTTTGCAGACCTTGAAAACCCCTAGCTACTAAATTAAATCATTTTGCATACAGTGGTAGTAAATTGCAAGTTGTGATATCAAATTAGAGAAAATGAAACTAAATCGGGTTGTTGTTTAAAATACTTTTATTAATAAATGTTAATTTAAGTATTACTGCCATAAGAATTGGTTGTATTTTTGATTTTAACATATTCAATATAAAAATACAAATAAAAGATGATAAATGTATACACATAGTACAAAACGCTGCAGGCTTAGAAAAGAATATCATAGCAATGAGTATACTAGGTGAAACAGCAATTTTAAGGAACACCCTTTTGATTCTGCAGAAAAAATAATTGTGTACGTTTACAAAGCGCATCTGCCCTTTGTTTTCATTTGTGAAAAACTTCTCATTAAAACACACGTTGTATGAAAATTCTAAAGAAATGATAATTTCACAAAATTTTGTATACAATAACCTGGTGATATAGACGCATTTATTGGTGCAATTACACTTTTCCTTGGGCACAATTCCATCTTAAACACTGTTAACGAAGAAATTTTTGCAGGGCAGGTTGCTCAAATTGTAACCTGATCATTTCTAGTGCAAGGCCTGAAATTGAGTATTCAGTTCACTCTAAATGCAGATTTGTATAGCGCAATTTTTAAAGTACCAAACGCTGTTACAATTGCTCCATTTCATACATGAATAAAGATGAAAATATGAAAAATTTAGTATGACACCATTCACGTTTGAAGATTTCACACTGCAGAATCAAGCTCTCATCACCACCAAAAAAATCCTTGTAGTAGAATTGAACTCTTTTCATCTTAAGCTTCAATGGAAAAAGAATATATAAAAAATGACAAAACCTCGAAGGTTTAAAGGCCCCCCAGAAGCCTAAAAGGCCCTGGGACCCGCAGCTGCAAATACACCTTTACTCGTTCAGAGAAGCCTACAAAAGGAATTCAAATCATAACGTAAACGCTTCCAAAGACAGACGCCAAAACTAATAACGCCAAATTCATCATGAACCAAGATGGTGAGGAAAAGTCCTGTTGAAAATTTCCATTTAAAAATTAATGTTGGAAACCTTAATGGAAACGGTAACAAATGTTAAGACAAATAATACTTAAATCGAATACAAAGCAAATAATTAAGAAAAAAGTTAGATATTGAATGAAACTGCTAAAATTATCAGTTTGAATTTAAAATTGTCAAAGATGCCACAAGAAAAAGAAAAGAAACTTCTCGTGGCGAAAGAATTATTAAAATTAATTAAAAATACTGACAAAACCGAAAAATGATGTAGATGCAATCTAACACATGCTATTGCGAAGAAAATGCTGGAAAATGTCCAGGGTTGTTGATATGGATAAGGGGAAAGATTTCTCTGTTTGATGTTTGAACGAAACATCAAATTTTTTTTTCACTACATGGTTTTCTCTTGTGTCCTCATCTAATGCCCTTAATTTCAGGGGCACAGTAAGTCACAAAATACTGGTTTCATCTTTTTTATGACTTTGGCTTAGAAGCAACTTGTTTCAGAAGAAGGTATTTCATTCATTCATTCGATATTTTACAAGTGCTGCTTCTTTTTTTACTTGCTGGGGCCCAATTCCTCCTTCATTCACTGGGTAGTTTTATAGCTCTCTTCCACTCTGAGATATAGGATTTATGTCAGGAGATTCTACCTCATCAACGACGTCACATTCAGTTGATCGCATCATCTCTATACTATCGGGTTCACATTTTCCAGTTTCTGTAAAAAAGAATAATTTCAAATATTTGAAATCCTGTTGTCATTTACATTTACAACATTACATTGGAATTAGAAAATGGTTTATAACAATCTTGTTTTTTTCTTGCAGTTGCCGAAAAATGAAGATGAGTGGCTGACAAGCCATACAACGTTTCCAAAATCAGTGAACTTTCCGAAGTTTGTCCAAATAAAACAGACGAAATTTTCAATTATAAAGGACATTTAGTGTGGTACTGGCTCGAGTACCCTGCTATTGCTTACATTTGTGGACATTGATGCCAAGGTAGAATAAGTGATGGGGAGTTTTAACAATTCATCTCTGCCCTCTAAGCTGAAAAGTGTGAGCAATACGTAACTAACGAAGCATACTGGGAT
>BGPR01051546.1:0-10804 GCA_013235015.1 Araneus ventricosus
CAATCATGTCCACGTTAGTGTGCAGTGTGGAACCTTTGGCAGTGTGTCACTGAACTACTGTCCTACCGACAGGAGAAAAACCCTGAACAGGGTTGACTCACTTCGACGAGTCGAAAAAAGGAGGGAAAGGGATATAAAATCAACCGCAACATTTGGCAAATTAAGAGCTCTTCGTTAGGCTAGAATTCATTTTCGACAGAAGTACAAAGCGAAATAAGACTTCCGCCGGTTCTATCTGAGCCAAACAAAACGAAGCCCTTTTCTTCACCCCCCAAAATGCAGTGGAATATCCCGTTTCCATAACGACCGCCATCGGAATGTCTAGTGTCTAGGGTTTTCTCGTGGTGGTAAGACAGTAGTATCGCCTACGTCACTCGAACATGGTTCAGAATCATAAAGTCTATCCCCGTAGCATTCGCGTATCTTGAACAGTAAAACCAACCGAAACATGGAACCAATCCTTTAAATCAGATTTTAAAATATTGGTCACGTATTCCTGCATGAAATAAAGTTTTTCTGTCATACGTGAATGTGATTCAGTATTATTTACTGCATATCGATTAAATGCTGTATCCTGTATTTCTTATCAATATTGATTTTGAAAATCTCTTTGAATCGTCCTACAAAATTTTATACTTTCTCAATATTGGATTCTATTTCAAAGGTCAAACCAAATACACATTTAGATGGGTAATTAACTTTCTGTTGTTATTGTTTGTCATATATATTACACTCTGAGAAATAGTGTGGATTCTGTTGATTTATTTGACGAATGTAAATATTAATGTCTGTCAAGTATAGTTCGACTGTCATATAATGACATATCAGTCACTTTTTAGTGCTGCAAAGATAAATATTATTGTTCATAAATGAAAATGTCAGCAAAGAATTGCATAGATGTTGTTTTTTAAACATGGATGCTGAGATTAATAGAGCAAAAAATAATTTCCACTTGATGTTGACAATTAGTATAAAAAAATATTTCCAAAACAAAATTTAATTACTAAATAATAAAAATAAAAGAAGTTTTTAAAAAACCACGCTTTTGTTGGTGTGTTAAAATGTTAAAAATAATTTTTTTATTAAAAATTTCGAGATTAAAGGAACAATCGTAAAATCATGAAAAGCTGATAGAAATACTCTACGTAAATTGGATTTTTAATCATATTTACATTATATTTTAATATTTAATGGATGTTTAAGACTTTTCATTCTTTTGATATTCATTAAGGCTTAATTTCTTATGTTGTTTTCAAAGCCTCAGACTTTTACGATTTTTGCCTTGACTACAGATTTTCGAAAAAAATTATTTTCTACATTTTAGTACACTAATAAAAACGTGCTTTTAAAAAAATTCTTATTATTATTTTCTGTTTATTAGTCTTTAATTTATTTCATATTTCATAATTAAAATTATTATGCAATCTTAGACATCAGTTTTTCACAAATGCACTACCAGATGCTGCCTCTTGCATTGGTTCAAAACTATAGAAAATTCAGAATTTTAGTAATAATTAAGTTCTGAAAATATTAAAATATTGTTTTATTATCGGGAACACACAACCGTGCAGAATTTCAGAACTATGGCATATCAGGAAGTGAATGAAAAATAGATTCTGAAATTCTATCATTGCAAACATGAAACAAGTAAAGCGAAAAGAAAAACGTGTAAAAAGGAAGAGAAAACTCCAGTAAAAAAATGAATTACCCTCAATTGTTTTTCTAAACATAAATATTTTGAAGATGCAATATACATTATGTGTCATGCATATTAAATTTGGCGGTACATTTGTATCCAAATGTATGACCTCTAAATAATTATTACGTAAACGACTCAGCGAATCCCAAAGTGTTATCGTGGTCTGCACAAAATTCAAAATCATAAACTAAATTGCAAAAATTTTCAATTTGATCAATTTGGATCTTAAAGTTCCATAAAAAAATAATAATAAAAAAAATAATAAAAATTACCCCATATCGTTTGAAACAATCATCTATCGTTAAAGCAATAAGAAGAAAATCATTTGATGTTGAAAAGAATTTAAAAAAATTAAAAATTAATTGCAACAATAGCTACGTTTCGAATTGTCATTTAGATTCTAAAACTGAAAATAATATTCCGGCAAATAATCAATTGATTAATTAAAGTAATTAATAAAAACATCACTGTTGGAATTGTAATGTTTTCATAAACCAGCAACTTTAAAGTCCTTTTATATTTGAAGCAAAAAATTACCCATGTTTGTTTCAAAATAATAATTCGAGAGAAAATGAAAGAAACCCACGACAAAGCAGTTTAATCTCAACTTGTTTAAAATGAGACAGTCTTGTTGACTTAAAGTTAAAATGGAAACTATACTCGATGTCTTTCTAAAATTTGGAACATACCAGTGCAAATTATTAGATTTAGTTCAAGAAACTAAACCTTCATAAGCCTAATATTGCGAATACATAGTCATTTTTTTTTCAAAAATATAGGGGGAAAAGAAAGAAAGAAACGGATTTGTTAAAAATGAATTGTTTGTTGCATCGATTCATTTCAGACAGTTGTTTACCGCAAGAGGAAAATACGCAAATATTCAAGGAAGAAAGATATTTTGGGGTATTAGTTTACTAAAAATGTAAATAATCCCGGACAATAGTTTTCTTTTTATTATATTTTATTCGTCTAGCACATCTGTTATAGAGACCTAACATCCTACACTGTAAACAACGTAACTTGTTTCCGCTATTTCAATTAAAATCCATGCTAAATAAAACAAACCAATAGCGATTGCGGATCTGAGTAAAAAAAAAAAAGCAGTTGTAAAAATTACTGACCCGCTTGAAGAAATATGACGCAATCCTAGATATCCGTGAATGACAATGACTACGTCACATTGACGTCACGGCGACGTAATTAAAGCTACCGAGCGGGGTTTTCCCGCACCTGAAGCGTTTGAGGTCCAATCGTGGTGCGTGAACGGACTGTTTCCTCGTTTCGATTCTAGGAAAAAGTACAGCTATTAAATTATACCGCTGCATTTTTTCACAGGCAGATTGTTGTTAAACGAGAAATGGATTTATTCGTACTTATTTTGTTTGATGTTATGCTTAAGGGGGCGGTTCTGAAAACGTTCCTTTCGTGCCGACCAATAGCGTGATTGGATATTAAGAGGAAGCGATATAGAAAGCAAAAGGAGTTGAAGGATTGAAATCAGAGTGGCACAAGTCAAACTTTTAAATATAATTTTGGGTCTACAGATATGTGACTTGTGAGTTATAAAAATTAGAGTAAAAAGGATCAAAACAAAGCTGATGTCTGCTTAATCACCAACATATATGGAGACACATTTATTGCTGTAGAGAACTCCGAATGTTGTTATTTGGATCAACCTTCGAAATATCCACGTCATGACTTAACCATTCAGAAATCGGAGGTTTGATACATCCGGGCAGTTTTTCTTTCACACTTTCCTGAAGTTGGAAAAATTAATAGATAAAAGAAAAACAGAGAAACGAACTAGGTGGTTTTGATGTAAATTCGATCGAGCAGGTTACTATTAGGGGATATAGTTTTGAATTGAACAAATTAATAATAATAAAAAAATCCTAACAGAGAAAAAGTAAGATATTAAAAATCGTAATCGGAAGAAAATTCAGATATCCTTACTTTTTATAAATATAAGCCATTTACTTACGAGTACAAATTGGACATTCAGGACATTTTATTCAAAATTGGGACAAATCCGAGACAAACAGTCAAAAATTGGAACTTCCCGGCTATTTGGGGATGTCTAGTCACTTTACCCGTTATTTTCTTTGTGGCTGCTTTTCTTTTCACTGATTCCTTTCATTGAGCAAATTGGCGAACTTAAATTTTTCAGCTCTCCTCTTAGTGGAGTTTGTAGTTTCTCTCTAAAAATATTTAAAATTTATTATTTAATTGAATATAAATTTATTTTCCGAAACATTCATGTTAATATAACTAGAAAGACTTTCAATAGGAATACTGTAAAGAAGACTCAGTACCTCAAATGTTGTATTTATGATAAAGTTTCAATAAAACATATTCATTCGATTTGTGCAAAAAATCACAGATTACAATATGTATTAAAATTTGCTTTCTTATAAATATCAAGTTGAACTTTTAAATGGTCATGGTAATTTTTAAAAATTAAATGATGGTAAGTAAATCGTATAGCGTGGTATCTATATAAAATTTACATTTTTTATGTATTATAGCTGAATATGTGTACCCTAAAACAAGCCCTAGGTAGTGATATTCATAAAGGGTAATGTAAGTTATGTGAAATAAAAATTGCGAGTTTCCAAAGGACAATAAATAATTCTATTTTGATACCAGCAAACACATCATTCTTCATGAAAAACTCTGTAAAAATAATGTAATCAGTAAAATTTATCGAAAATGTGAACAACCCTACAAAATGTGAACAAAATATTAATAAAATGCATAAATGATTTCGATAAAAAAAAGAAGAAGAAATCTCAGAAATCGACTATTTATAATCCTGAAAACTCATTATGGACAAAGCTATCAATAACTAAGTAGGTGCCAGACGTGCAATGACGTATCCAGGACAAAAGAAAAGACTTTGAAGCGATAACGACTGTTCATCAGAACTAAAACGACTACAGTCCAGACACCACTTCTTCATAGAATCAGAAAGGATTAGAATCTTGACATCGAGAAGACTAGAGGGATATCGATTCAAGATCCGATTCTACCGAAGATCACCTCCATCTTCAGATCACCTCGATCTCGATCTTCG
Organism: Araneus ventricosus; assembly: GCA_013235015.1. Lineage (NCBI taxonomy): Eukaryota > Metazoa > Arthropoda > Arachnida > Araneae > Araneidae > Araneus > Araneus ventricosus. Next base: position 4,773 of record BGPR01051546.1, read on the forward strand.
GGGATCTGATCTCCATCGGTCGGGTGCACGTTAAATCCGTTGGTGTGGCTAGATGTTTTGAAGGGAATGCCGGCTCAAATGTCATCATATGAGTACGGTTCGAAACCACGAGGTCCGCTCCAAAATAGCTTCCAAGTTAACTTCAAAACAGAGAATTTAAATAACTAATCTAAATCAAACGAAAAAAGGCAATATTTACTTATCCGCCCAATTGATATGTTTAAAAACCCCAAAATAGGGATTCATTTGATTATACTTTCTAAGGGTTAAGAATATTGCAAAAACTAGAAAGAGGTTATCGTGCTTGTTTAAGAGAAAGCCTTTTATTTATCTAAGTAGACGTTAAAACCAAGGACATGTTTTACCTTTACAGGGAAAAACGAGTTTAACTACGTTTCGTTTATTTAACCTGTACTTATCTCCATTAAAAAAAATTCAACGATAAATTATATCTCTCCTGTACAAAGACAATGAATATTTAAAATGCTAATCACAACGTAAACAATATTCCATAGTTCGTGTCAGCATGTTTAATAAATGCGTCGTCATTTTTCATTGATGAAGTTTTCACTTAAAAATGAAGAAATCTAAGGTTTATTTGTTTGAAAAAATATTATTGCAAACAAAGTCGATTTTTCAAGTGGTGTGTTTACTACAAAATGGAATAAGGCGTAATCTATTTTTCCAAAAACCAGACATTATTTTTCGTATTTAAAAATTTCGAAAAAAATCTAAAAAAATGAAGAACCAAAGAGATTAAATGATAAGAGTCAGTCGGCAATAAGCGATAACAGTGATAATATGACAAACAATCACATATCTTTTCGCATGACATTTATTATCTGTATGCTGGGAATGCGTTTTATCGTCGCGTTACACTTGCCTTAACCGTTTTATTCGTTTAATAAGAACTAAAGAAATAAGTCACTATGCCTCAATTTCGTGGTATAACACATTCTTCGATAATATTTCACTTATCTTATATAACCAGTTACACACTTTTGACAAAAACGGAACACATTGAATTATGCCTCAGTGTCTGGAATAAGGATAATGATCTGCTTCTACATTTCTGACTCAGACGGTTTTCTTTTTTTGCAAAGAGTGAAAAAAGGAATGGGGAACGAATGATTTTCGGTTACATTTGCTTCGTATTGGACAGGAAGTTGTAATGATTGTAATATTACAAAGCACTCTACTGTCGAATTCAGGGTTTCGAAAAGATAAAATATTTTCTTTTAAAGGATTCCTCGGATGATATATTAAAAATGGACATATTAACGTGCGAAAATGCTCTGTGTAAGAAATTTAAAGCCGAAATAGGAAAGTTTGTATTAGTTTTTAAGGTCCACATTGGCTGGGCTGTCTTATCCTAATGCAGTGGCGGTTTTTCTCTCAGGTGTTAGAGGTGCCCGCCTCGTGCCTCGAGAATCTAGGGGGCCTCAAAACCTTCTCGACGTACGTCGTAGTGCTAAGCCAACGGCGAATTTGTGACATTGGGTAGGGGGAGGGGGGCTCAGAGCAATTTTATGCTTGTTTCCTCATACAGTAGAACTCCGGTAATCCGGACACGCGCTAATCTGGAACCCTCGGTAATACGGACGGTCCATAGAGAATGATGCAAACCCGCATCCTGCGCTGATCCAACTGATGGATCAGAATGTTATTCAAAATATCAAGCTGGTATATCGCAAGTTGCTTCTTACGAACATTCTCAATGATCCTGTGCACAATGAAAACTTGGTAAAAGCACTGAAAAATGTGAATTTAAAAGATGTCATGTTCAATCTTGCTAACTGTTGGGCACCTATGTCTACATTGCTGATCAACAAGTCGTCGAAAAATTTGCTTCCCAATTTTATTGATTCTGCAGTTGAAGAAAATGTGCAAACTGAAGAAATTCAGCTTGCATCGCTCATTAACCAATTACAAAACACGAACTCTATGTCTAATACTGAAGCCCTCCAATGGGCTGCTGAGGCTGACGACAGTTTGGCTCGAAATGAAATTTTAACAGACGACGAAATTATCAGGACGGTAACAGTCGAAGATAATGATGATGACGACGTCACCCCTGTAAACCCCATCAAAATTCCTCATTCTGAGACTGTGGGGGCACTCATCATTTCATTACATTGGGCTCAAGAGCAAAATTTTGAAGCACACGAAATTATGCTCCTCAGACGTTCAAGAGACCGTACATTTGAATTAAAAATTGGAACGGCCGCACAAAAAAAATCATTGACTTTTTTGGACACTGATTATGTTCATTCACTTACATGTGCAGTAATTATGTATGTGCATATCATGTTCATACTGTATCATGTCCATTCAATTTAACCATACAATGTTAGTTCATACAGATATACCATAGTACCTATACATACAATTTTTGAAAAAGTGCTTTGCGTTATTTTTAAAAACCTCGCCAATCCGGAAATCCCGCTAATCCGGACGTCTATGTGCCTGAATTCGTCCGGATTAACGGGGTCCTACTGTATTGACAAAATACGCCACTGTCCTAATGGGCTAATTGGGCTGTAACACAGGGGCGCCACTGATCCAAAGACGTCTGAAAATTCACTTTACTGATTTTATTTTAATTTTGAGCCAAAACATTTATTTCATTGTGATTTTAAATATGTTAAAACTAAAGATATGGCTGGGTTTTAAACTAGACAGCCATAGATTTTGTAATGTTACATAAACTGATTTGCAAAATTGTAAGGCATTAATCAGAAAACATGAGACTTTTTTTCCTTTTGCTTCTCAATTGTTGCATCAAGTTGGTATTTACACTTAACCATAGGCTCTGAAATTCCTAATTATGCTTCTAATGGGGCGCCAAATTACTTTAGCCCATGAGACACAAATTCGTTAAAACAGCTCTGCACGTTGGTCTGATGCCTATTCCCGACTTTGAGAGCGGAGGGACATGGATTTGAGACCGAGTTCCATTATCAGTAGCGGCGAGCCGGGGGGTAGTTGCCCGCTACTTTTTATGGAACTATTAAACTTTTATTTCATTTTAGCTGCCTAAAACTAGGAATTATAAAAAAGCAAGTGTTAGGGAAAACTAGCTAATTTTTAACTAAATTTTTACATTTTATTGTCTCTCCCCGATACTCCCGAGTCTTTTAGATGCCTATACATTTTTCTGCCCTCACATTTTTTCCACTCAACCGCCGCCACTGCCCATTATGCTTCCACCGTGTATGAATATCTAGTGAAAATTATTCCATTGGGATCAAACGTCTTCCGCTGGTGTGATGTGGAAGTTTGAAAGAGGTCCCGTGTCAGGTGTCATCTGATCACTGTTCAAGTGCTTCCTAGTGGCGCAGCGAAGGGTGGTAAGGGGTGTATAGATGCCCCAGGCGTCAGTCTTAGGAGGCTCCATGGAGGCACTGCATTGGTGCGTTTAATTCCCATTTTAAAATTAAATATGATGACAAGGAGGAAAAATCCATTACCTCGGGAACCACTTACCACTACTAAATAAATAAAAGGTAAGATTTTAAGCCCTTCTTTTCATACTTTCTTCCAAAGATTGTCTTTAATTTCTTCTTTGTGGATTTTTCTTTCCAAAACATCCCGGAATAGATTTAGGCCAAAAGAGGATATTAAATAATTTCAGACCTTAAAGTCTTTTTCCTCTACAGAAAACCTATTCCATTTTTGGATCTGCATGGATGTCTGGCCTCTGATGAAGTCATTCACTAGATTCTTACTTCTTGTCGTTGTCTGCTATTATTTTTTACTCTTCCACATTTATAATTCCCTTTATTAATATTTTTATTTATTTTGTACTTCGCAATTTTTTCCTGGATGATGCTGCACTTGCGCACACCAATTAAATTGCTTCTATTGATTTTTGTCTTTTTAGATATTCATACTTTTTTGTCTTTGTAGATATTTAATTACCATTACTAAGTCACTGATGAGATCTGGGGCCGAAAAAATGATAGTATGCCCTTGACGCCACTTATCCTTGCTACGTCCCAAAAGAGCCTCCGTGTGGCTTCAAAATGGGATTTTGTTTTAAATAAACTGAATTTTTTTAAAATTCTCAGTTAGCCTCCGTCAGAAAAGGCTAGTAGAATGAACGCGCCTTTTTGATAGACTAACCGCCTGGTTTTCTTTGAAAGGTCTTCCAAAAATAGCTCTTCGCATTTTATTAGGAGAGTAAGCGATCGCATGTGAGGTATCTTTTACAAATTACCTTTAAGTTCGTTATTGCATTTCAAAATTATTTATCTTTCATATTTTTATATTCGCTATCTATACAGGATGATTAAATAAAACGTGGCCAAACTTTAAGGGTATGTCAGGCATACGATAAACCTCCAAATTCACATAGGAACATGGGTGCGCAAACACCATCTGGAGGCAGCAGATGGCATTTAAAATAATACAGTACTGGCCAAAATGCAAATATCTTTCTGAATCTTAAAGGAATAACTGAAATTTTTATATAAGTTGCCCTATATATCTATCTTTGAAGTTATGAAAGAAAAAATACACTACGTTTTGCACATGTGCAGTAAAAAATTATTTACTACAAATGCTTATATTTTCTCTATATTCAAGGTATTTACTTCAAATTTTAATACAATGCTTCTCTAACATATTGTCACGTATTCTCTAAATTTCATACAATGTGGTTGAAAACTTTGCAAGTTATAAGCAAAAACATACGGAAAAATTTGAGATTTTAAAAAGAAATCTTTATATCTTCTCGAATATGCGTGCTATTTTTACGAATATGCATGTAAATATTGCGCACATCACACAAAAGAATTAATTAAAGTTGCAAGCCATTATCATCTTTCTGTGGAGCGGGATGAGCCAAATCCCTTTTCGACTTCATCAATTTCTGGTCGGTCCCCTAAGTGCCCTCGTGACCGAATCTTCAATGTAAATTGTGAGTTAAAACTTATTCATTTTATGGTCAAAGTCCAAGGAGATATTCGGAAAAAATATGTAAATTTCAAAAAGTGTCCACAATTTTGGACAGCGCTGTATTATTTTAAATACCATCTGCTGCCTCCATAGGGCGTTTGGGCACCCATGTTCCTATGTGATTTTGGATGCTTATCGTATGCCAGACCTACCCTTAAAGATTGACCACGTGTTTTTAATCACCCTGTATATAAAGCAGACATTTCCAAAAGAAATTTCAATCTGAAAGTAAAGGGTCTCGATTTTATGAAAAGAAGAAACAAACCGACCGGCGCAAAACCTTATGGTATACCGTTCTTATTCGAATTTTGAATTCGAACCTATGGTATTTTATAATTAAAAAATCATCGTATATAATTTATATGTTCAAAGGTCATTTGTTATGAACTCTTAACAGTTATTTGGCGACAGTTGATTTTCTTTTTATTATTGTAAAGCAGAAACACAATTCAAAACGATTTATAATTGCTTTTCTTATATAAATTGTTTGTAAAGTAGGAAATCAAGAAATTATTTCTCTAGTAAAAGGGATGCAATCCTTGAAAGTGTTTGATTATTAGTGTTATCATAATTATTATTGATCACTACCATTTGGCACATCTCCTTGACAGTAAAAGTGGTTAATACGGATTTTCTGATTTCCTAGATCTCAACGATAAAAGTCAAAATTATGCTGAATTCAGGTGAAGTAACCAAAGTCCCAGATGAGCAGGGACAGTTCAAAATTTGTTTCTTTGTCCCGGTTCGACTTCATTGTCCCGGAAAAAATATCCCGTATTTATCCCGGTTTTATTTACTTATTTATTATTATTATTTTTTTGAAACGTCATGTATTAACCCGTTTTTTACTTATAACCAAGTAATTTATATTTTTAAAAAAATTAAAGATGAGCTCATTTTAATTTTTTAAAATGGCTTCTGAAGAGTTATCCTCCACAGTTCACTTTAATTAGAATATGGCCACCCTAATTCGGTACAGATCTCAGCGATAAAATTCAAAATTATGTTGAATTCGGATTAAGTAACCAGACATTCCAGACGAACTGGGACAGTCCTGTGTCTGTTTCTTTGTC